>MU721709.1:0-66943 GCA_026770625.1 Nicotiana glauca | reverse complement strand
GGTGTGTTTAGTTACTTATATATGGGGTTGGGGATTTGATCCTAGCCATTGGATCAACCGAGATCAACGTCCTGGATCGCTCACTGAAGTGGAACGACGTCGTTCCATCGAAGTAAAGATCGGACCGGTCTTTGGCAAACGGGTCGGGTTCGGTTCTTGGATACGGGTACAGATCTGTGACCGTTGGATATGGCTTGGGTGAATGGCTGGGATCTTTTGCCATTGAAACGACGTAGTTCGGCTCCTATACTACGTCGTTTCACCATCCTGTGAGAGGAGCTGCCTGGACTGGGTATGGGCAGAAGTTTGGGCTTGGAATTTTCTTTAAAACTGGCCCAATTCCGATTTTCCAACTCTTCTTCTATTTGTTTCTTTTCTTCTTTTTGTTTTATTTCCTAATTAATAAGACTAAAATTCTAAATTATAAACACAATTAAAAATACTAATTAATTTTTAATAACAATTATCACCCACAATTAAATACCAACTACAATAAAATTATACAATTGGAGATTAAATGCTAAAAATGCAAAGTACATATTTTTGTGATTTTCATTCTCGCAAAACCAAATATTGTTTAATTAATATTCTAATTGTAAAATTAAATCCTAAATGCGCATGCTACACATATTTTGTATTTTTCCTTAATTAAAGTAAAAATAAACATGCACAGACAAATACAAATAATTAACAAAAAAAAAACACAAAATCCACAAAAATCGAAAACAACACAAAACTATTTTATTTTGAATTTTTGGGAGTAGTTCTGGTAGGGCAAAAATCACTTGGTCACACCCTACGCGATCGCGGTCCAGCTGTCGCGAACGCGGAGAAGGAAAGAAGGATGGGCCCTCAGAGTTCAATGACTCTATGCAAACGAGAACCAATCATGCGAACGCGATGAAGGAAAAATATGAGTCTTCGCGAACGCGGGAGGGAGAGTGCGAACGCGAAGAAGGATTCACCCGGGCACCTGGTGCAGATGTTTCTGCAACTTTGCTAAGTTCTAAAACACTCTGATACACCTCCGTAACACTCCCGAGCCCTCGGGGTTCCTCACCAAATACCTACACTAACTCAACAACACCCTACAAACTTAATCGTGCGATCAAATCGCCAAAATAACATAAAAACAACGAATCAAACCTCAAAATCACTAGTTTTTCTTCAAACTTCATAAACTTCCAAATTTAGAGTTTTAATTCCGAAACACGTTAAACGACATCCGATTTCAACCAAACTTCACAGAAATATCTTAAATCACATATAAAACATGTACCGGGCACCAGATCCAAAATACGGGCCCGATACCAACACGTTCTAATCGATTTTTATTTAAATTTTCCTTAATAATTTTAGATAAACAATTTTTACTCAAAAATTCATTTCTCGGGCTTGGGACCTCGGAATTCGATTCTGGGAATACGCCCGAGTCCCATATTTTTCTACGGACCCCTCCGGGACCATCAAATCATGGGTCCGGGTCCATTTACCCAAAATATTGATAAAAGTCAAACTTATTCATTTTAATACCAAATTTTAGCATTTTTCACAGAATTTTACATTTAAGCTTTCCAGCTACGCGCCCGGACTGCGCACACAAATCGTGGCAACTAAAAATAAGGTTTTTTAAGGCTTTGAAATCACGGAACGAATAAGAACATAGATGATGACCCTTTGGATCGTCACACATATTTACCTTTAGTGACTCTTAAGCTCATACATAGATGTCACACAAAGAGAATTAGGTGGATTAGTAATCTTATAAGTGTGTCACACCCACTAAGAGTTTTACTACACTAGTAAAGGGTATTATTTTTTAAAATAACTAAGATCAAGAATCCATGGAGGATTTCGTGAAGAGATTTTCCTCAGAATCCAATTATTAGGTTTCCTCTTGAATTTCTTTTGGAAATGCTACAAGTAATTGAAATGGAAAAAATTTGCATTGAGGAATACTTGTTTCACTATATGCATATCGTAAGATTGAATTTTTCAATTCTCTTAGCATGATTTGATATTGCAAAGTTGTATTCTGGAGATGGGGTGACATGGAAATTGTTGAATTTTTGCTAGAACATAAATGACGTTGTTTGTTGATTCCATGCCAATGGGATAAAGCGTGAATTAAAATTTTTAAAAGAGCACGGTACAATTTTTCTCGAGAATATCATACGTATTTTTTCCTAATTCGATTCATCGTTATGCATTTAATCACAAAAGATGGGTGTTAGAGGAATTGTTAAGAGACTCATCTCAAGTATGTCCAGGCCATCCCTTCTTTATTTTGTCATAATCCAAGCAACGATACGTAAACGTAATATTATTCCATTAATGGTTCTACTCTTAGAAGTTAGGGATTCTATGTTATCCATTCTCGTAAAGTGATATTCAAGCATGTCTAAGTACATACCAAATTTCCTATTGAGGTATTTGGTAAAGATGTTAAAGTTTATAATATAGTAATACATGCACCTTCATGCATATACCTTTACCATCGAGCTATGGCTGGTTGGGCAGTTATATATTTACCAACGTGCTTTGGCCGATTGGGCAAACATGAATTTACCACCGGCCTACAGCCGATATGGCCGTTCCCACCAGATGGCTGTTATGTATCATTATTTACCACTGGTTGGGCAGTCATACATTTATCACCGTGTGATGGCCGGTTGGGCAGTTACCCTGATCAGTTGGGAAGTTATGCATCATACGATATGGATTATAGTCTCAAAGAGAAGCATTATATATAAGTATTGTAAGTATGCATATATAGATATTCAGGTTGATTCTTATATGTCTTTAATTAATGTTGACTTATGAATTTTTTTAAAGTTCTGCCTTACATACTCAGTACGTTATTCGTACTGATGTCCTTTTGTTGGAGACATTGCATTCATGCCTGTAGGTATAGACAATCAGTTTGACAAGCCCTCATAGTGGATGAGATTGACATTCAGCAAAGGATCAATAACACTCCACCTCATTTGGAGTGCAACCGAGTCGTTGAGTCATCGTGTCAGAGTTTTGCTATAAACTTATGGGTAAGCCGATACCCTATCCCATTTGATGTCAAATAAATCTTAGAGGCTTTGTAGACAGAGGTTCATTTTTTATAGTATGTCAGAGGCCTTGACGGCCCATATGTATTCATGTTTTAAGAAAAATGGTTAAGTGATAGAGTGTTGCCCACTTATAGTTATACATTATCAGTTGTGTCCACGTTATCCCGGGATATTTGTAAAAAAAAGAGTTGCAAGGTTGTTCACTCGGGCCAGTACGGCACCGGGTGCCAGCCACGCGTCCCCAGGCTTGGGGAATGACAAAGTGGTATCGGAACGGGTCGTGTCCTAGGAAGTCTACAAAGTCGTGCCTAGCAGAGTCTCACTTATGTGTGTGTTGCATGCAATATTTATAATGGAGAGGCTATAGCGCATTTAGGAAATATTAGCTTTCTTTTGTTTCCAAATTGTGACATAGAGCTGATTCGTAACAAGTTAGTATGAGCTTAGGCCGGATTATGTATGCACCAGATGAGCAAATATCTTAGTAGAGCTTTAAGGCATAATTTCTACTTATGTGGAAGGGAGGTTATGAAAGAAACAGCAGATACAATGCAAGATTAAAAGATAAGTAAGGTAAAGGTGAAGAAGATATGAGATACTCAAGTACAAAAGGTTGTGAATAGTCGAGACTTAAGATATAGTGTGGGTTTTAGTATAGTTTACAGAGAAGACCCTAGTGAAATTTTTTGCAAGTCTCTAAGAGTTAACATTCGAGGACGAATGTTTTAAAGGCGGGAAGTATGTTTCATCCCGTACTTTAATATTAGGATAAGTCGTAGTAATCCATATGAGCATGAAGGGATTAAGATCATTCATGAGATTATAAAGCATTTGTGACTCTGTTATTATAAGTCCCCATAAGTTTAACAACCTTTATACCATTATATACATTGATATGGTATTTTCGATGGAAAATTTTTGTAAAAAAAACTTTGAAAATTATGATTTTATATAGTTATTAATATTACTACTTTTGAGTATGCTTTAAATTATACACATAATATGAAAAAGTTTATAAGATTTTCATTATTATAAAGATAGAAATTATTTTTTCATGAGAAAAGAAGGTTATCTTTTTACCATATTAAGAATTAAGCGTATGGGAATTTTAACTCTTTATATGAGATTAGAAAAATTATAAGGTGAGAAAATATATGTATTTTTACATGGATATTTTTTATTAATTTTATAAGGTACCACATGACCATGATAGTGAGATGTATAAAGTATGTTATAAGTGAGTAATATTTTAAGTAATTTGAAATAATTCTTAATTATATAGGTAATTTGTTAATTAATGGTGAATGAGAGATTAACTAGTTTATTAAGAATTAGTGGATGATTAATTGAGAACCTTGGATAAGACCAAGGAACCTTTAACGTGGTAGCACCCTCATTTACATTTAGTGACTCTTAAGCTCTTACATAGGTGCACACTTAGAGAATTAGGCGGATTAGTAATATAATATGTGGGTCACACCCACTAAGAGTTTTCCAAGTGTTTTATTTTCTTAATAACTAAGATCAAGAATCCAGGGAGGAATTCATGAATAGATTTTCTTCAAAATCCAATTATTAGGTTTCCTCTTGAATTTCTTTGGGGAATGCTACAAGTAATTGGAAAGAAAACAAATATGCATTGAGGAATACTTGTTTCACTATATACATATCTTAAGATTGAAGTGGTCAATTCTCTGGTCATGATTTGATATTGCAAAGTTGTGTTCTGGAGGTGGTGTTACATGGAAACTGTTGAACTTTTGCTACAACATAAATGAATATGTTTGTTGATTCCATACTAATGGGATAAAGCGTGAATTGAAAATTTTAAAAGAGCATGGTACAATATTTTTTTAGAATATCATAAGGATTTTTTCCTAATTTGATCCGCCGTTATGTGTTTTATCACAAAAAATGGGTGTTAGAGGAATTGTTAAAAGAATCGGCTCAGGTATGTTAAGGCTATCCCTTCTTTCTTTTGGCATAATCCAAGCAACGACACGTAAACGTTATTACTCTTAGAAGTTAAGGGTGTCTATGTTATTCATTCCCGTAAAGTGATATTAAAACATGTCTAAGTATATATCTAATTCCCTGTTGAGGTATTTGATAAAGATGTTAATGTTTATAGTATAGTAATACATGCATCTTTATGCATATACATTTACCATCGAGCTACAGCCGGTTGGGCAGTTACATATTTACCACCATGCTACGGCCGGTTGGGCAGACATGCATTTACCACCGGGCTATGCCCGGTCAGACAGTTACCACCGGTTGGACAATTATGCATCATTATTTACCACTGATTGGACAGTCATACATTACCCACCATGCGACATCCGGTTGGGCAGTTACCACTGATCAGTTGGGAAGTCATGCATCATACGATATGAATTATAGTCTCAAAGAGAAGCATTATATATAAGTATTATAAGTATGCATATACAGATATTCAGGTTGATTCTTATATGTCTTTAATTAATGTTGACTTATGGATTTTTTTAAAGTTCTGCCTTACATACTCAGTACGTTATTCGTATTGATGTCCTTTTGTTGGAGACATTGCATTCATGCATGTAGGTATAGACAATCAGTTTGACAAGCCCTCATAGTAGATGAGATTGGCATTCAGCAAAGGATTGATAACACTCCACCTCATTCGGAGTGCAACCGAGTCGTTGAATCATCGTGTCTGAGTTTTGCGACAGACTTATGGGTAGGCCGGTACGCTGTCCCATTTGATGTCAAATAAATCTTAGAGGCTTTGTGGACAGAGGTTCATTTTGTACAGTATATCAGAGACCTTGACGGTCCATTTGTATTCTTGTTTTAAGAAACATGGTTAAGTGATACAGTGTTGCCCACTTATATTTATACATTACGAGTTGTGGCCATGTTGGCCTATGATAGTTTTGAAAAAACAAGGTGCAGAGTAGTTTGCTCGGGCCAGTACGGCACCAGATGTCGTCCACACCTCCATAGGTTTGGGGCGTAACATATTCTCCCCCACTTAAATATATGTTCATCCTCGAACGTGCTAAGAACTGCTCCGGAGTTGTCCAAAATCACTATTTAAGATCTTGTGCACCTACTCATGCCACCACAACCCAATTGAGCACATTAGCTCGATCCAGCCCGAAGATCCTTCCGACAACCATAGTTAACCAGCTTTAGAAGTATATTCCAACATCCAAAATTTCTCTACAATACCTGATTCTAACATACAAACACCGCATCAACCACTATATACAGTACTAAAACATAATCATGCACCCATACTGGGATCACATACCGCGCCACTCAAGTCGTTTTCCCATAATAACATCCTTCGGCCACAATAGCTGAAATTTCACGAACCCGATGCACGCAATACACCCCATAACACATACAAGCACTTTTCCAACTCTCACAACACTGCCACGACATAAGAGATGTGTAAAAACTCATAAACACCTGCCGAATCAATAAATCATGATGTCTTCCCACCTGACAAGAACCATTACCTCCTTTTTGAACTGAATAACCATATATTCTCTTTAATATACCCCACATAAATCTGATCGTACCAATTTCAGGTTTAATAACCTCGTCTCATGCAGTATAAGTTGCTTAGGCAATAAGCCACCTCAACCACTGACTAAAATCTCACATGACGCCATCAATGCGCCAATAAGCTACAACTCGAATATGACTCATAACGAACTCCGACAAGGAACTACCCAGCCTGCGTAATGAATAAAACAATCTAACAGACGCTATGAACCCTTCTCAGAGAATGATAAACAAAATACATAAGAATGGATATAGGAAATCGTACTCATCATCTCATTATTGTGGCGTGCAACGCGATCCATACATGATACCATTGCAGCGTGAAACCCGATCCAAACAATATACCCATGGCAACGTGCCACCCAATCCACACATAACAATAAATAAAGAAATACCCATCAAGACAAAATGCTTATACTTACAAAATACCGAATATCGACCACAAGCACGCCAAGTGCAAAAATATAATCCTAGGGAGACGAATAGCGCCATCCACTATGAAACCCAGGTAAGCCTACGGTGAGATAAATGACTTGCATCTCAAGAGACATCCTGCTCTTATAACACCACAAGCTACACATGACCTCAACACACGTGTGAATAATCAAGCCGTCTCGCAACCCACATGGCACAATAACGTATTATAGGGAATTGCTGATGACTAGAATAACATCCAATGCCTGAAGACTCCTCCATAAGCAATGTTATGACGAATGAACTCATCCAACCTAACGTAGAGCACACATTTACATTAGACCCACCGACAGACCTCAAATCGATTCTGATAATACCATACTGGGCCAATAATCTTTCAAGGATCCATAATGGCCCTATTCATGAGACACATGAGCAGCAGTCCAATCCGGAACAAACTTCCATAGTCCATAACCAACCGAATAGAGCACCATTCAGGCATAAACTCTGACACTAGCGCCGGTACCAGAATCTCCATACATGGCTTAAATCCCTAACAATCAAGTGACTAACATGTCACACTTATATAAATTTCCCCGTAGGATACACTCTCACGACCATACGCACCAGGTAGCAAAGTCTGCATCTCCCTACCACTAACCGTAATAATCCTAAAAGACAAATCAATAATCCACAAATCAGTACACCAAGCCTCGTACCCAAGACACTATTCTTAGGTGACCCTAAGGAAATTGCTAGCTTACTCTGAACATCTGAATTTTTCCCTACTCATCAGAGATTGTGACATTCTTATCAACACTATGTTGCAACCTTGATCCCCAACTTCAAATTCCCATGCCACTCACTGTATCTATCATGGTGCTACACAAGAGTACAAGAATTAATCATAACCCCCGTACTACAAGTAGAATGAAAACTTCATTGGCTAGATTCCCTTCACTTAACTCATTCAGAAGAATCATTCAACATGCAACCGAATTCCCATAACCACCGAAAATACAAATCTCAAGTTGTGGTCTAAACCACCATAATTCTTCCACAATCCATTTACACAACAAGTCCATTTGAATCAAATACCTCCCAAGTTCATCAAGTTAGGGTGGCTGCCAAGCCCATATGTACAACAACCAACCTGTTTACCGTGAAAATGGTAATAACAATTAAATTTGATTATGGGATTCTAAAAATATGTGATCTATTTTGATGCTAGTTGTTAGGAAGTTGGTGCTATGTGAAAGAATTAGAAATGAGATAAGATCTTAGAACAATGTGATAACCAAACCTATAGGTTAGCAATCGGCGCCTCGAACCTATTAATTTGGGGCCTCGAAGTCAATTTTGATACTCGGCTGGGGAGCTGTCCAGGGAGATTAATGTAGGAATAACAGTTACGATAAAATCAATTATGTCTTTTTATAGCCAATAACTTGAAATAATTGTAGAATAATGAATGAAGGTAATAAATGGAAGTAACAATATCAAGAGAATATGTTGGAAAGCAGATACAATGTTTCTGTATATTTAGTATGGAGCAACAGATGTTTACAAAATAGAAAGGACCTCCTTTACATATGAGGGGAATCCTAACATAGTACAAAAAGCATTCATTACAAAGATTTGGAGATAGTACGGCTAGTTAATGCCTTGATTCATTTTTGGAGTAATTTACTAGACTTTGTCAGCCCTAGCCATGTGTCTTGGGAACTTCTCAGTTTTTCCATAACCGTTGGTATGCACTGCCCTGAGGTCAAGCATCAACGACCCTCTAGGGAGAAAGATCGACCGTAGCCTCAGGCCTTCAAGACATGCTTTTGAGGTGCCTCGATGATGAGAAATTAGAACCTCCAATTTTTCCGTTTACAGATAGTCCCCGTATTTCTTAGAGAGAAGCAATAAAAAACGAGTTTGACACCCATATCTTCAGAATTCCTATGATGATGTCATACTGATGATATCGTACTTATGACGTAAGCCTTTGGGATAACTGAGGCATCCCATGGACTTATCTTTTCAGCATCATTCAAAGCTCTACCAATTCCCATTCTTCAAAGCAATATATCACTGTCGATTCAGTTTCTAATAATGCATTTATTGCGCCTATCAATCCGCCTTTCAAAGGCATTGATGACGTTGTCAATTATACTATCACTCCCTATAAATAGGAGCCTTCTGGAACCATATTTTTATCCAAGTTCCTTTCAACATCTTTCCATCCCTTCTTCTTACCATCCTCGTCCATTGTTATCCACTATGTTTGGGGTTCACGACCTGAGGTTATATGTCGGCGTTCTCATCAGCAACGCCATGGCTTTTTGCCTAGGCTTTCCCTTACCAAACGAGATTATACTGTCTTGACGCTGTTAATGTTATTATTATTATTATTATTATTATTATTATTATTATTTCCACTACTATCGCCTTTGGCTTGAGGTGATGAGATAGGAGGCTGACTTTTTCTGACTTATGAGGATGTTTGGACTCCACACTATTACTCAGGAGGGCATTCGGAGTATACACCGCTGCTCACTCTCCTACCCTGACCTGGTGTGGAACTTCATCCCTTTTGTTTCCCGTAGGGTGAAATGGTGCCTCTATCCGGTAGCTTGCACGATACGACGTCCCAAGGAGTGGACTCGCGGTAGCCGTGCAAGTAAGGCCAACATTTTCCAAGTCTTCAATCGGGCCGTGAACTTCTCAGCCTGGTGAAAGCTTTTTCTTTTTAACGAGCTATGGAATTTTTTCATCATCTTTCTACTTTCCACTTTCCTCTTCTTCATCTCTCCCTTGGGGATATCAGTTTGGAAGACCAAGACAAGAACCCCAAGGAGAGGACGCTCGAATATACTGCCGTCGAGGATGCTCCTCGGAGAATAGGCTAGGCTCTAGGCTTTAATTGTATATGCACCTTTTTGCTTCTTTGCTTTTATGTAAGGACCCCTTATAGGCTTTTGTAATCATATATAAGAACCCCTTGTAGCCTTTTGTGATCATATTTAAGAACTCTTTACGGGCTTTTGTAATCACGAGCTTATGAATATAAATATGTTCCTCCAATTTTGTCTTTGATTTATTCTATGTTTCCTTTTATTTGCATTTGTGGAGATTTTAAATGCATGAATCTACCGGTTGGTTCCAATATCTATCCCAGGTGTGAGTATATTTTCTGGCCTTTGATTGATTAACATGGATCCCCGCGGAAACCTTTGTCGTTCCTTGGACTGAGCCCGGGTTGGACTGACAAACTCGGGTCGTAAGGACACTGACTTTGAGTTTGAATGAGAGTAGGGCTTCGAACCCTCAGATCAAGACTTAGTCTTTAGACCCTGCGATAATCTTTGGGGAGGGGGGGTATTTGCTCGGAATCTCGAGAATAGAGACTACCTTTAGGGTTTTGAGAGTAGTCCCCGAGTGGGGGTTTGCTCAGACTCATTCCATCTGGAGACTTTTCTTGAACATAGTGTAGATAGCCATAATGCGTTGTAGATATATTCTGGATGAGGGTTTACCCGGGTTTAGATGGTACCTCAAGCCCATACGATTTGAGTTTTTTAAATGCTTATTTTCATCTAAGAGGAGCCTTCAAAACCCTGCACCATCTCCAGCTTTATAATGATATCGATGGCCCTAGAGGTCCTCGAGATCGGGTAGCATCTCGAGACTGGTGATGATGCCAATGGCTTCTTGGAGCCTAACTTATTTTTGATAGAGGTATTCTAGATTGGGTACCATCTAGGGACTCGGTTGGTGTAAGATCTTCAACCCCAAAACGTTGTGTGGCGGATCGTTGTCGCTCTTTCCGTATATAGAGTTGTTTTCTCCCTTTTGGAGATTCCATCATTCTGAGTAGTTTCCCTTTCCTATGTTAGGCCTTTTGTTATTTCAACATTTATGCTCTTGCCGAAATTCTTGCTTCAGTTCTCTAATTTTGCCACAGTCATGACTACTACGTCAAGATCCGTTCGACAAGGAGGAAAGAGTTCCGCCTCCGGTTCTCGCTTTGTTGGCGGAGCGCCGCTGACGCCAGGTGAGTCTGACTCGGGGCATTTTGCTCTGAGATGGTACTTCTCTTTGGAGAAGTACCCCGATGTTTAGGGTCAATGGGAGAATACCTTGAAGTTTACTTCTTCGATAGGAGAGGAACACCTTGGGTTAGTGAGAAAAGTGTGACGACTCAGCCAGTCATCTCATGAGTTACCGCTCTATTTTCCCTCATATCTGCTTCTTATTGCTTTGTTATCGGTTCTATGTGTGATCGGGTTGGTTGGCTCAGGTTCGGAAAGGATTTGGTAAGGTTTGATACACTTAGTCTCTTTTTAGGAAGATTAAGTTGGAAAAGTCAATCGGATGTTGACTTATGTGTCGGGGGATCAGATGTGAGTTTCAATGGTTCGGATAACTTTAGGAGGTGGTTTGTGACTTATGAGCGTGATTGGAATGAGTTTTGGAGGTTCGGAGTAGGTTTAGGCTTGATTGGCAAAGTTGGTATTTTGGCAATTTTCGGTGGGTAGGTGAGATTTTGATATAGGGGTCAAAATGGAATTCCAAGAGTTGCAGTAGTTCTGTTGTGTCATTTGGGATGTGTGTGCAGAATTTCAGGTCATTTGGATGTGGTTTGGTTGGTTTTTTTTTTATCAGAAGCAGAATTCGGAAGATTTTAGGAACTTAAGCTTGAATCCAATGTGTTTTGGTTGATTCGATGTTGTTTGAAGTGTTTTGAAGGATGGTATAAGTTTGAATAAGATTATCGGATATGTTTGTGCTTTTGGTTGAGGTCCCGGGGGCCTCGAGATGGTTTCAGATGGTTGACGGAGAGTTTGGAATTTTGTAGAAGCTGCAAATTTTTCTGCTTCTGGTATTTCTGCACCTGCGGTTGAAGAAGCTGCAGATGCAAGGGGGAAGGCTGAAGAAGCGAAAGAAGGTGAGGGAGGCAGAAACTACAGAAGCGGTTGGTGAATCGCACCTGCGATGGCGCAAGTGCGGCTGGTGCATCGCAGATGCGGAAAGCTGGAGGATAAGTGAAAACTGCAGAAGCGGCTCTTGGACCGCAAAAGTGGTACCGCAGATACGGTGGATTGAATGCAGATGCAAAAATGCCTGGGTCAGAATGTATGTATTTCTTCCTTCGCGAATTTCAGAGGGTTTCACCATTTTTAAATGCGATTTATGGAGTTTTGGATGATTTGAAGAGAGAATTCAAGGAAACTCAATTGAGGTAAGGATTTTGGACCTAAAACTCGTTCCTATGGTATTATTTCACGGATTAGAGCTATAATTAATAGGATTTAATGGTTAAATTTTGGGTAATACTAGGGCTTAGAAACTTAAACATTTGATTGAGGATTTGGAGGACCATTGGTGGTCGGATTTCAGAACTCTTGATATGTATGAACTCGTGGGGAGATAAGAAATCTATTGATGTTAATTTTATCGAATTCCGAGACGTGGGCACGGGGGTCGAGTTTTGTTAATTTCAGAATTTATGTTGTAAATTGATTGTTTTTGCTTGGGCTTCGTTCCCTTAGCATATTTTGACACCGTGATTCTGATTTTGGATAGATTCGACGCGGGTGGAGGCCGATTCGAGGGGAAAAGGCATTGCAGACTAGAGATTTGACCAGATTGAGGTGAGTAATGATTTTAAATGATGTCCTGAGGGTATGAAACCCTAGATTGCACATCGTGTTGCTATATTGAGGTGACACGCATGTTTGACGAAGAGCATGGGGTCGTGCACTATTGGGGATTGTGACTTAGTCCGCCCCAAATGACTATTTTACCGCGTATTTGACTGAAATCTAATTCCTATCATCATGATTTGGGTTGAATGCCATCTTTGGGCCTTGTGCCAACTATTTGAACCCTTCGGGGATTTTTATTGCTATTTCCTCACTAGTTTGACTTTATACTTGAACTCAGTCATGCTACATTTCACTATTTTTATAACTCAACCATGTTTACCCTATTTTAACACTTAAATGATCTTTTAAATGATATTTGGGCAGAGAATCAAGTTTCACTATCGCTCGAGTGGCTTGTGAGAATTTTGACTGTGTAAGGCCGAGGGCCTATATTGTGAGGAAACATTCGGTTATGATTATGAGGATGAGGGCATGAGATATGTACGCCACGAGGTGGCTTGATTGATATAAGGCCGAGAGCCCAGTGATGATGCCACGAGATGGCTTGATATTTCGCTTGGGCCGTATAGGGCCCCACTAGGAGTCTGGACACCCCCAGTGAGTGCTGGTACCCATTGTGATGTGAGATATAGCTCGAGGGGCTGGTATTGTTCTGAGATATTGCCCGAAGGGCATGACATTGTGCCCGATGGGCGAACTTTTATGTGTTTGTCTTTCTTATTTGTCTGTCATATACCCATTTAATGTTTGGAAGGGTATTTCATGAAGTTTAAACTGAACTTAATTGATTTTACGTATTTTTACTGGTTTTACTGCTTCATTATAGCCTGTAATGTGCCTTACGTATTTTCATATTTCTCAGTCATTTATTTATGATTATTACTCACTGAGTTGGAGTACTCACTTTACTCCCTACACCCTGTGTGCAGATTCTGGCGCATCTGGTCCCGCTACCGAGTGTTGGTCTTTCCAGCTCAGGCGGATCCGAAGAATCTCTTGGTAGCTGCCGGTGTTCGCAGCCCAGACCTTCTTCCTTTATCTTATTTCTCCTTGTTATAGATTTGTATTGAACTCTGTAAACGTTTCTTGATTATTTCATATTTTTAGATGCTCATGACTAGTGACACCCCGGTATCGGGCTGTATTGGGTTGTATTCCGCGAATTGTTTGATATTGTCACTGCTTACTTTTGGATTTATATCATGTTTAGACTTAAATTCTCATTGTTAGTTGCTTAATAGTAAAATGGGTAAGTGTTGGCTAGCCTTGTCTTCACGAGAGGCTCCATCACGACCGGGTCTATGTTTAGGGTCGTAACAAAAAGACTGCAGATGGGGGAAAAGGTAGTGCTAGGGATACCTTCCCCGGATGAGGGCATCACGGACAATGCCGATGGTTTTTTTTAAAGTTTATACACATCCTTTCATATTGGTCTCCCTTGATATGGTTGTTCTCGAGTTCTGTCTAAAGTATCGGGTTACCTTGGCGCAGATTCTCCCATCATTTTGGCGAATAGTGTTGATGATTATTGATACCCAATTTTTCCACAAACTATTTTCAAATTTACATATATACCTTCAAAATCAGTTTTTATAACAATTGGTATTTTTCCATAATTTCTCATATTATTATCAATTTATTTTTTTATTTATTCAGTACTTTATATCCAATAATTATTCATAAATTATATTACAAGTAATTTTAAAGTATTTCTTATCTCAATATATTATTTTTAATCCTATTAGGATTTAATTATTTCACAAATTAGCCAACTTGGCATTATTTGGCTATAATTACAACAATTTTGCAATTATTGCCTAATTGAACACTTTATGCTATTTTAATTCAATAAAAGGTCATTTTATATTTTAAATGTTAGTTAATAAACTTAATTTCACCTATTTATCTTTAATTTCTTTTTATCTAATTATTAGCTATTTTTATTAATTATTTATCTAATTTTAATTAGGTATTTAAACAATTAGCCACTCCTATTTAAATTATAACCCAATTATATCAGCCCAAACCCCTTAATATACCGACCCAACTCATCCCCTAAGCCCAATCTCCACTTACCCTGCGCCCCATTTGATCGTTGCCATTGATCTTTTAGATTTACGGTCCACAACCTCTCTTACCAAAATTAATCCCAAACGACCCCCTAAACACTTTCATCTTACCAAACCGCTGCCCTTGCATTCCTCGTCTCCCTCATCTCTCAGAGACTCACCAAAACCCTAGCACCATCACTTTCATAAACCATCACCTTATGATGTTTCTATGTCTTCTCTGATCGGACCTGGTCTTCTACATGTCATGGCACTCGATTTCTTGGATCCTTGAGATCTTCTCGAAGGAACCCAAACTGGTTCCGGTTCTCAAAGGAACCCAAACTGGTTCCGGTTTGAAACTTGTCTACTGGTCTGTCTCCGGCCATTTTCATTCGTAAAAAAGAATTTCCTCTCGTTTTTCGTTTGAATCCATGAGTTTTTAACCGTTTCTCTTCATCTCTACTATTTTTCGAAAACCCTAGTTTGCTACTGTTCGATTCTTCTCAGATCTTTATAGATCTGAAATGATTCAAGTATTATTAAGTATTTTCCTTTAAAAATCACCCGGTTTAACAAACTATTTTGATTTTAGTCGATCTTTACTAAACTAGGGTTTTTGAAAATCCTTTTCTTCAAAACGCTTTCTGGTTTTAAGTGATTAGTCCCATGTGTCTATGTGTTTCGATTGATTTTGTTGAGTTC
This sequence comes from Nicotiana glauca, assembly GCA_026770625.1. Taxonomy (NCBI): domain Eukaryota; kingdom Viridiplantae; phylum Streptophyta; class Magnoliopsida; order Solanales; family Solanaceae; genus Nicotiana; species Nicotiana glauca. Next base: position 51,496 of record MU721709.1, on the reverse strand, counting down.
TTCCTTAACCTTAACTAGCCTATGCTAAAACCCCAATATTTTACACTTTATTTGGATTCTGCACTTGTCTGTGTTATTTGATACAAGCCAATATTATATGCTTTGATTTACAAGATTAATTCTTCGTTTAATTAGAATATCTTTTGATTCTACCCTAGTACGCCTCTATTAGGCTTTCAGATTTGATTCTTTCCGTTTATACTTGGATTAATTGCTTATTCATGGAAAAGCTATATCATTTTCCCTAAATCAGTATTATTTTGAATCCTTATTCACTGATTTGCTATGGTAATTCCTATATACTAATTTCTGATTATTTTCCTATTTCTACGACCTTTGATTATTCCTTGCCTTATTTACGACTAACTATGGTACTTGCTGATTCTTATTGATTGTTCCCTTAATTGAACTTTTGTTCATTTACCCTTAATTACCCACCCCGTACTTAAGTCTTTAATTTTCTTTCCTTAATTGTATGCCCTGGTCTTTATCATTAACTGGTCACCACTTTATTAGAAGAAAACCTTGCTGATTTTATACATGAATTATTATGTAATTTTTCCTAATTACTGAGCGATTGATTCTTTACCTTATTTTACTCTACTCTCAACTACTATATATATTCTCTTCTTATTCTACCTCTGACACGAACAATAGTTTAGAATACACACACACACACACACTCAAACTCCCTCTTCTTTCTCTGCTACTTGTGGTAATTGCTTGTCAAGCCGGCTGAAAGCCATGGCTAGACTATGGAACTCTACTTGCTTTACTTTCTGCACTTTGCTTCCTTAACTAGTATGTTCCTAGTTCAATTCTGAAACTCAACTCTATGTGTTACATGTCTGTTAATCCATGTATCTTTCTGCACTATTTTAATGGCTTATGTATTTAATTTCCCTTCTTGTTTACTTCTTTATTCAGTATGCTTATGTTTTGCCGTCTCTTGTTGAAGTGTGTAATCAGCATGTCTGGGTCTCACTTGTCTTGTATGATACATGGCCATCATGTTTACTTGAGTTATTGTTTATTTCCCTCAACTAGTATGCTCATATTAAAATCATAGACTTCTAATGTACATGATTAACACTAAGCGGCATGACTAATTCTTTGTAATAGACCCATGTCCTCAGCATGACTACTGCCATACTATGTCGCTATGTATTACTGCCTATTACTATTCTAATTTCGAGCATAATTCCCTTGTTAACATTTTGAAGTGGTTGTTTTGTGTTCTGGATGTTAATCAATTCCTACTTGTTCTTTGTACTTGCTGGTCTATGTGCTTCTCCTCTTATCCATGTTCATGTATTTCTGATTTGGGCTCTATATGTCCCCACCCCCCTGATCCTTGTCTGTAAAGTTGTTTGTCTTCACTTAGAATCAAGTAATAAATGGCTTTGAATCTGGGCACTCTAAGTTGTTTTTTTTGTGATTGTCTGTTTTCTTAGAACTGGTTCCAAAACTATTTTCACTCTTAGCATTTTTTCTAAAACTGTGTCTATTCCTAAAAATCTTTTCACTCCTAAAAGTTTTTACTTCAACATTGTTTTACGAAATTCTTTCAAACTATGTTAAAGCACTCCCACTCTACTCTTAGACTACTAAGTTCTACCCTTTTTGTGTGAGCGTTGCCTAGGGACCCTTGAGCTCCCTTTGAACTTGGACACATGAAAGCTGGCCTTTCCACACTATACTTACTCTGTCTTGGTTATGAAATCTGGGTGTGAGCACTTCCTAGGATTCCTTGAGGTGCTTAGGGAACTCTGACACACCCAGATATGAGGAAAAGCTATGAAACAATCTTGGCATTTGAGGTGACTTATTACATAACTCTGGGAGGAACTCCTAATCAGGTGCTTAATGTTTGGTCCTGTTTTCAAGCTCTTTATAGTGTAACTTTTATTCTTCTTTTCTACTTATGTAATTCATTTCAGTATTGGTATATAATAATCTGTTGTAAACAAGTAATGGGGCTAGCTAGTGAAAAGGGAACGGCAGTTATATATGCTATCATCATCAATTGCTAGAAACCATGTTTTAGGTTTACATTTCCTATATGTGCATTAGAATCCATGTGTAAGATTCACCCATTCAATACATGTCATCTATTAAATACCATGTTCTTTAGTTTACTATTTCAGCATCTCATTTGGCATCACTTTACCACCTAGAAATCCTGCTTTAGGCTAAATAACAACATCAACATAAAACAGCTGCTCCTGCACATCTTGTTGTAACTCTTTGGGCATTTAGAAACCATGTTTTAGGAATTCTACAATCATTCTGGATTTTCATATGTGCATGTTAGATACCCTATTTTATGATCTTGTTTACACTCGTTCAATCACATCTAGTTAAACTACTGATGCATGAAAAAGGACATAAAACAGTCTCATGTTTGATTATCTTATTTAAGTGAAACTGGTCACAATCCCTGCATGTATTTGCAATATTTAGAACAATATGCTTTAGGTAAAATAACTGCTAAAATGTTTTTAATAATTCTGGTAACTGCTACATATTATTTTATGCCTAGGCAAGCCTTAGGTAATCAATTTTAAAATAAAGCTAGAACCGTCTTTATGATTAGTATTTAACTATCAATGCGTTAAAATCAGTAGGCAAGCTTGTTTCGGACTTCTTCTCTGAGTCATGTAACAAATCTGATTCTGCAGTTATCACTTAGATACCATGCATTGGATCTGAATTTAGACATTAATTTTGCATGAGTCATGCTGTTTATGTGTACTGTATGTGGAGGTATATCTAAGCTTTTCATTTGGCTTCCATGCTCCCCCTTAATTTAAGTCCTACTTGTTTATTATATGTCGCTTAGTATTTTACCTTTAAACTTAAGGGTCTGCCTAGAACCCCCTCTTCTTATAAGATAGGAGTCCTAAATTCTTCGGGGACTGATAGGAATGGACGGGTAACACCATGCCATATGGGAAATGATAGATATGGATGTGATGACTGGTTAGTTAATACCACATGTATCCCCTCTTTGAGGAGTGTCATACCGGGTATTGCATTGATGTGATCCATATTATAAACAAACCTAGGACACCGCCCTTACATTCACAAATATGCTTAGATTGTAATTCTTTTTAAAATCTAGCATCTTCATTAGTTGTTTTCTTACACCTGTGTATTTAAACTTAAATCCACTACTATTTGAGCCCTACTTGTCTATTGGCTAATTGTACAAATTCACAAAAAACTGTTTGGTCGGGAACCACAGTAGTGGATCCTGAGGGATAACTAACACCTTCCCCTTAGGATAATTTCAAGCCCTTACCATGTCTCTTGTTACCAAATGTAGTTATAAATGAACCCTATAGGTTCCCCAATGCACCTTAAATCGTTAGGTGGAAACTTTTCAAAAAATGTAAACCCCCTTTCCAAAAGGAAAGAATTGTCCCAACCAAAATGTCATAAACCTAATTTCGCGAGAAAAAGGTGGCGACAGCATGGCAACTCTGCTGGGGATATTTAGGCTTTTACTATTTCATACCGTTTTTGTGAATTTGTTCCCCCCCCATGTGCAATTACTTGTTTAATTTATTTAAGCGTTTAATTTCTTCTTTTAAAGCAAAACTAACATATCTTTCTTGTTTCCTTCCTTTATAACTACTTTAAATTATAAAACTGTTGTATTTATCGCTTTCTTAACATGCAAATACATGTCAACATGCTTTTAATTATTGCATAATCATGCTCAACATCATACTCCACTCGTGCCAAACAAATACTATAGCAACGCTTGATGAGTGATTGTGCCCTTCCTATATCATTAAACCCCTGAATTTGAAAAGTTTTATTTGTGGTAAAACTAGTCGATCAACGGTGTAGTCGACAGTTCCGTGCCTTCCTCCTTGAGTTGTCCGCTCAAGGGTACCAGTCTAAAACCCCATAGAAACCTTACTCTGTTTAAATCGTATATGCATCATGGTCAAACCTAGCCGGGTCAGTTATGTTGTCCACATGATGATCCTTTAAGATAGCCTTGTCCAAAAACCCACTAGGTTTTCCTAAAACCCAAACGGACATCATCGCGTTCTGTGCATTTATGTGGAGAACTAAATCCTTCACGCTAATTGTTGATGTTAAATAGTCTAGTTTGCCATGCAGAAATATGAGGCATGAAGTCCCCAGATTCGGCATGGTCACCAATATCCACCCAAGATTGCAAAGTTGGTTGGAAGATTTACATTCTAGTGATAAAACTCTCGTTAGAAAATATCTGGGCAATCTACCATCCCTCCTGGAGATCTATTCTAACAACATGATAATAGAAGTTGCTACCTTATTTTGGGATTGTGAAAGGGCCGTGTTCCCCTTTGGGAACATCGAGATAACACCTTTGCTAGAGGAGATAGGAGGAATGGGCGGTCTAGTATAGGAAACCCCGGGTTTTCTAATGCTTGAGAACTGCACAGGCAAGGGTTTCCTAAAAATGATGGGTTTGAAGAAGAATGCAGAATTGGTATGGCTAAAGTAATCGTACATCTCTTTTGACTACCTTTATGAAAGGTACGGTTACAGCAAATCCTACCATACCTACCATGAAGAGTTTGCCATCACCTCCTTGGGGATATCCATCGTAAGGTTTTCTTCTTCATGTTTTTCTTCTTGGGTCTGATCGTGTTTCTAATAAAGAACGGGAGTATCCATACTAGGCTGGCTATGGTAACCAAGACCCTGATGGAGGGGATTGGTGGGCAGACATTCAGCATTGTGCCCATGATCATTGCAGACACATACCGAGCCTTAGAGAAGTGTCAACAAGGAGCGAGACACTTCGAAGGCTGCAATCTACTACTTCAGCTTTGGCTCATGGAACATCTCTAAAAGGGCGAATACCAATAAGGGACTGGGATAATCACATCACTTTCCACCACCCAAAGTGAATGAATTACACCCCCGACATGTTTGCTCAGCCTTAGACTACAAGAGAATGGGTTGAGCTCTTTGATAATCTGACTGAAGAACATGTTCAATAGTTGTTCGAGTGGTTTTCGACAGACGAGTTCATTGCCCAATCCAAAGATGCACCTTTCCTGATACTAATTGGTCTAAGAGGAACATACCCTTACATCCCTCTTCGAGTTGTGAGGCAAGCAAGTAGGAAGAAAGTCATACCAGGGTCAACAAGATGAGCCATCTTGAAGCTGACTTTCAAAATGATGATAGTCCCCACAAGTGCCAAGCCCAGCACATGAGGCACTGCAAGATCGTAACGGAGAAAGACACCATCGAGCCTGACAATATCAGGCCGGTTGTACCCCTTTCTATTCTGGTTGGTTGGAAGACACTTGGGATGGTCTGGGCTAGCCAGGGTTCGTTCAAGGTCATATAATTATAGATGAAAAGGCCAAGGTGCAAGTCAAGTACAACCAGCTACGCAAAAGGATCCGTGAATGCGAGAGCGAACACCGCGAGATACAAGAATCCAACACAAAGCTGATTGCGGAATAGAAAGAGATGGCTACTAGTGCCATTTAAAGGCTAGGATACTTGGAGCGAGGCATAGTAGAACTGGAGGGAAAATTTCTCAAAAGGGTTGAAGACTGTCAAAAGACTGAAGGGATTGAAAGTGGATATCTAGCCAGAGCATACTTGTTGCTGGGACTTCACAAACTGGGGAAGCTGTTCGATGGAGCCAAGAATGTCGAATATGGGGAAGGTCCTTCTAGGACCAAATAGATAGGAATTTAGTTTTTTGCTTTATGAATGTAATAAGGCGAATGGCCATTAGTGACTCTTATTTCTTGCTTATTTAGTGTTGTTTTTGGATTTGCCTAATTTTATCAATTAAGTGAGGCATTTAGCATTAAAAGTTCTCCAAGTCTATTTGTCGTTAGGCCCACCTCGGGCACAAAGAGGTTCCCAAATTAGGACACTCTTTACATTCCCGAACTATGTGTTTAAATATTATAATACTTTTTATAATCCTCGCTAACTTGATTACCTTTTGTTTTATTTTGTTTTATTATTCCCCTCCCTAAAGGTTAGTTCGTGCACTTTGGCATCATCATCTTATTTCACAAGATCCAGGGGCACTCCACCTACTCCTCCTCTTAGTCCCATTAAAGGCAAGAATAAAATGGAAGATCTAAAAAACATTAGGAAGGAGAACACAACTAAACGGGTAGAGGCCACTGATGGCCAGAGTATTCGGGTTCCTAATGAGAATGTGTCATAACTTGAGCAGAACCTGTTGAAATTCCAGGAAGAGCTCGATCAGGTTCGAAATCTAGCAAACCTGTCATTTTCCCTCAACACCCCAGATATCAACTTCCTCAACGCTCAAAACCCTACACCTCCTCAAAATATCCCAAAACAGTAGAATCACCCACACCTCACCATCACGCTACTCCACCAAAGAACTAATGTAACACCTGCCATACCCCGAACACCACTCCACTGCTCATCCCAGAACCTCAAAACTTCACAAACAACCATTTCCACACCCATACACCAGGCCACCATAACACTCCAATGCCACATTCCACCCAACCTATCTCATGCACACCTGAGTCTGGTGAAAATGATTTGCTTATCAGGAACTTGGCCGAGAAACTTAAGAAACTGACCAGCCAGGTTTAGGGCATTGAGGGAAGTAAATGAATCGAGGGGCTGAATTATGAGGACCTTTGCATACAACCTGATGTCGAACTGCGTGAGAGGTACAAACCTCCTATGTTCAAAATTTTTGATGGTACGTGTAATCAAAGGGTCCATCGGAGGACATATTACGACAAGCAGGTTGGAGCACGGAAGGATGAAAGGATCAGCATGAAGCTGTTCATGATGAGTTTGAAAGGAGATGCATTATCTTGGTACATCAGCCAAGATCGCAAGAAGTGGTTAAGCTGTGTAGGCGTGGCATCTAACTTTATGGACAGATTCAGGTTTAATACAGAGAACGCACCAGACGTGTTCTATATCCAGAATTTGAAGAAGAAGCCCACAGATACGTTTTGCGAGTATGCTACTCGCTGGAAGTTCGAAGCTGCTACGGTCAGACACGCCTTAGAAGAGGAGCAAATGAACAAGTTCTTTGTCCAGGCTTAGGACCCGCAGTACTATGAATGACTTATGATGATTGAGAACCACAAGTTCTCTGACATTATCAAATTAGGTGAAATAATTGAAGAAGGTATTAAAAGTGGTATGGATACAAATTTAGAGGCCTTGCAAGCTACGAATAAGGCTTTATAGGCCGGTGGTGTGTCCAAGAAAGGGACGTAAGGGCCGTGATAGTCTCACAAAGAACCAACTCTCTCCTTAAATACCAAGCTTACTAACACCTCCACTAATATATCAACCAACCCTAAATTACCAATCACCCTCGTACCAAGGTCCACCACCAACTTATCAGTCATCCCCACCTCCTACATATCAACCTACTTCACCAGATACTCCCGACCCGCTCATGTCTACCAAACTTATAATGCTCAACCATCCCATTATTAATCACCCCCTGCACGCCAAAATTTCCGTAAACACCGACCTAATTTTGATCGCAGACCTCCAAAACAATATACAACCATCTCTGAACCCATCGACCAGCAGTGTGAGAGGCTCATACCTGCTGTTTATATCACCCCCATCCCCACTGCAACCCCTGAGAATCCTTCTCAGTGGGTTAATCCAAACAAGTCATGTGCATACCACTCCGGCATGAAAGGGCACACCATCGATGGATGCCTCTCCTTGAAAGACAAGATACAGTCTTTGACTGATAACAAGATCATTGCAGCAAAGGAGCCCGCTCCAAAAATCCCCAATAACCCTATGCCAGACCATAAAGGTGGAGGTATCCATATGATTGAAGTAGAAGATGACTGGGATCTCGAGGGATCAATCGGGTTTATCACGGAAGGTGATTACCCAAAGAAACCAACAATTACTCTCAATCCAATCATAGCCCAGATCCAACCATCTAAGGACACTGAGGTGAATATGTTTGTACCTCTTGAGTTTGAAGAACCACCACCGATACCAATTGAGGTTGAATTCATGTCTCCAGCAAATTCACCTGCATCATTTGAGGTTGCAGTCTTTCCATACAAAGAACATGTTCCATTCGAAGTGAGGATAGCCGCGCCGATCCCAATGGTGATGTAAACCATTCCACCATTCTATACAAATACTATACTATGGGACTATACAGTCGAGGCGAGAAGGAAGGACAAGGTCAGGATTGAAGAAACTGTTGTAGCACAAGGTATGACAAGAAATTGGTAGAGTCTATACCCCTAAACATCTAGCTGAATAAAGCAAGCAGGCTTCCAACCGGCCGCTCTTCATTGAGACAGGTCCAGATGAACATTGAAGGAAAATACAGGCCAAGAAATATTTGGTCATTGACCAGATAAACAAGACGCCAACATAAATATCCATTCTCTCTTTGCTGCAAAATTCCAAGACGCACATGAATTTTCTGTTAAATGTGCTAAATGAAGCATACGTACCAAATAACATCACTAGCAAAGAACTGGCTAATATGGTGGGACAAGTGCTGGAAAGCCATAAGATCACCTTTTATGAGGACAGCGGCCACTTGAAGGGCTGGGGCATAACAAAGCGCTGCACATAACCTGCAATGCGAAGATTATTTTATGACCAGAATCCTGATCGATGGAGGTTCCAGTCTTAACATTTCTCAGCTGGTAACACTCAAGAGGTTGGGTAAAGGGCTGCATGAGATAAAAGATGGAGCAATCAATGTGAAAGCCTTTGATGGTTCTCAGAGGTCCACCATTGGTGGGATTAGTCTATGCTTGCAGATAGGACCAACCTGGTTCGAGATCGATTTCTAGGTAATAGATGTACCAGCATCTTACAACTTGCTGTTGGGACGACCATGGATTCATGCTGCTGGGGTCGTAGCATCAATGCTGCATCAGGCAGTAAAGTTCGAATAGAATCACCAGGAAGTGATCAGTGACGACAACGGTAGCAACTTTATATATAGTCGCCAGTCCATTCCAGCGATCGAGGGAAGAAGGAAGCTAGGTGGAGAAACTTACCACCACGTTGAGCGGGTCAACAAAGACAAATGGTGGGACAGCAAAATCGAGAGTATATTGAGTTGGAATAGGAGGTACGAACTTGGCAAAGGGCTCGACAAGAACCTCTAAGGAATCTCTAAACCCATAAAACTCAAGAAATATGGCACTACTTTTGGTTTAGGCTATGAATACACCTGGGAAGAATTCAATAATTGGTCGCCACCATGGCGCGGTCCTTACTACCCACTAGAGCAGCCAATACCGCATCTGGAGAAGACCTTCCAACAGGCCGACATTATTTATGGGTCGGATGAAGAAGAAACACTTACAACAGTGAAGAACTTGTTTATAGAGGATAGTGATATGGAGTATTGTGTTATTCTCAAGGAGGAGGGGGAGGAACGACCTTCCATATAGGCTTTTAGCAGAGGGGCACATCTCAAGAATTGGACCGTCAGGACAACCAAAGACCGACGAGCCTCCAGATAGCAAGGCTAAAACAAGCATTTTTCACTGTTTTATTTACTAAATGATTTTCTTTCGCATTTTTCAAATCCCGCAATAAGATCTTCAATGTGCAAAACAATTATTCAATATATCAAAAGCATTTTTGATTTTTCTTATGAATTAATATTTATTGCTATCGTTTTCTCTCCGTGCTTTACCAATACAACATTACTATTACTTGTCTTGATGAACTAATGACTGTGACATGCAATGAGACAATGCAATAAACGGACATTGATTCAGAGGAAGATGACATACCTGACAAGATTGCCAAAGAAGTTGAGAATTTTGTGAAAAGACCTAGGTCTAACGTGGACGAGACCGAAATCCTCAACTTGGGAGATACAGAAAATATAAAGGAAACGTGAATCAACATTCACCTATCGCCATCAGAGAAGAAAGAATAAACAAAATTTCTAAAAGAGTATGAGGATATATTCGCCTGGTCGTATGATGACATGATTGGTCTGAGTACGTCTATTGTGGCTCACAAACTGCCAACCAATCCAATGTGTTCACCGGTAAAGCAAAACTCAGATAGTTCAAGCATGATATGAGTTTGAAAATCAAGGAAGAAGTCACCAAATAGATCAATTCCAAGATTCTCAGGGTAGCAAAATACCAGACATGGTTAGACACCATTGTGCCATTGCCGAAGAAGTATGGGAAGGTCAGAGTCTGTGTTGACTACCGAGATCTAAATCGGGCCAGCCTAAAAGACGACATCCCTTTGCCAAATATACACATCCTGATTGACAATTGCACCAAGATATGAGCTACATTCATCGTAGATTGCTTTGCTGCTTATCATCAGATCTGGATGGATAAGGAAGATGCTGAGAAAATGACTTTCATTACACCGTGCGGAGTGTACTATTACAAGATGATGGCATTCAGCCTGAAGAATGTAGGGGCCACCTACATGAGAGCCATGGCTACCATCTTTCATGATATGATGTACAAGGAGATAGAGGTATATGTGCATGATTTTATTATCAAATCCAAGAAGGCCACAACCACATGGATGATCTGAAGAAGTTCTTTAATAGACTGCGGAGATACAACCTGAAACTAAACCCCACAAAGTGAGCATTTAGGGTTCCTGCTGGGAAATTGCTTTGGTTTATTGTGAGCTGCCAAGTAATAGAACATGATCCATCGAAATTCAAATCCATTCAGGAACTACCATCGCCAAAGAACAAGAAGGATGTGATGAGTTTCTTGGGAAGGCTTAACTATATCAGCCGATTCATAGTTCAGTCTACAGCTATCTGTGAGCCAATCTTTAAGATGTTAAAGAAGGACGCCGCCACAAATAGACCGATGACTGCTAAAGGGCCTTCGACAAAATCAAGGATTACCTGTCAACACCACCAGTCTTAGTTCCGCCCGAGCTAGGAAAGCCCTTATTACTCTACCTTGCAGTGTTAGATGGAGCTTTCAGATGTGTTCTAGGGCAGCATAGTGAAACAGGGAGGAAGGAACAAGCCATTTATTATCTCAGTAAGAAGTTCACCCCGTACGAGGCCCGGTATTCTCTATTAGAACGCACCTGTTGTGCTTTAACTTGGGTAGCTCAGAAGCTGAGACATTATTTTTGTGCCTATACTACATATCTCATATCGAGAATGGATCCCTTGAAGTATATCTTTCAGAAGCCCATGCCCACTGGCAAGCTAGACAAGTGGAAAATCCTATTGAGTGAGTTCAACATTATTTATGTTACTCAGAAAGTGGTCAAGGGACAAGCACTGGCAGATCACCTTGCTCAAAACCCCATAAATGGAGGATATGAACCCCTTGAAATGTATTTTCCTGATGAAGAGGTGTCATTCACAGGAGAAGACATTGCGGAATCCTATGACAGTTGGAGAATGTTCTTCGATCGAGCAGTAAACTTCAAAGGAGTTGGCATAGGAGCAAACATAATATCATAAACCGGTCAGCATTATCCGGTGTCTGCCAAACTCAGGTTCCCATGCACCAACAATATGGCCGAGTATGAAGCCTACATCTTAGGGCTAAAAATGGCCATTGACATGAACGTTTAGGAGCTGCTAGTGATTGGAGATTCAGACTTACTTATACATCAAGTACTAGGAGAATGGGCAACCAAGAACTCCAAGATACTCCCGTATCTGCATGACGTACAAGAATTGAGAAAGAGGTTTATGAAGACGAAATTCCAGCACGTTCCCAGAATCCAGAATAAGTTCGCCATTGCATTGGCTACCCTATCATCTATGATACAACATCCCAACAAGAATTTCATTGATCTCATTCTAATGAAAATCCATAATTAGCCACCTTATTGTGCGCATGTTGAAGAAGAAGCAAACGGAAAGCCTTGGTTTCATGATATCAAGGAATATTTGGTAAAAGGAGAGTACTCGGAGCTTGCGAATCCTACTAAAAAACACACACTTTGGAGATTTTCCAACATGTTCTTTCATAGCGGAGGAATCCTGTATAGAAGGACTCCCGATTTAGGATTATTAAGATGTGTCGATGCAAAGGAAGCATCCAGTCTACTAGAGGAAATTCATGCTGGGACCTGTGGTCTACATATAAACCGTTTTGTCTTAGCAAAGAAGATACTCCGGGCTAGTTACTTTTGGATGACTATGGAAACGGACTACATCCTGTATGTCCGGAAATTTCACCGCTGTCAGATACATGCAGACATGATAAAAGTACCTCCAAGCGAGCTTTACACAACAAGCTCACCGTGGCCGTTCGCTGCCTAGGGCATGGATGTTATTGGACCAATTGAGCCTGTTGCTTCCAATGGACACAAATTTATCCTAGTAGCCATCGATTATTTCACCAAATAGGTCAAATCAGTATCTTACAAAGTAGTGACTAACAAAGTCGTAGCAGACTTTGTCCGCGACCGTATTGTTTGTCAATTAGGAATTCCAGAGACCATCATTAATGATAGTAGATCCAACATCAATAGTGACTTGATGAAAGCTATGTGAAAAACTTTTAAAATCAGACACAAGAATTCCACAGCCTAGAGGCCTCAGAAGAATGGAGTTCTAGAAGCCACCAACAAGAATATCAAGAAGATATTGAGGAAAATGACAAAGAATCACGATAATGGCATGTGAAGTTATCCTTTGCTCTACCGGAGTATCGCTTCACATTCCCCACATCAACTAGGGAAATCCCCTATATACTAGTTTACGATACAGAGGTTGTTATTCCCACTGAGGTGGAAATTCCTTCCCTAAGGATCATACAAGAGGTTGAGCTCGACGACGTAGAGTGGGTAAAAACTTGTTATGAGCAACAAGAACTTATAGACGCATAGAGAATGAACACAGTCTTCCACGGTGAACTATATCAGAACAGAATGTACAGATCCTTCAACAAAAGATTCAAGCCAAGACAGTTCGCACCGGGGAAGCTGGTGTTAAAGAAAAATTTTCCGCACCAAGATGAAGCCAAAGGGAAGTTCTCTCCCAACTGGCAGGGTCCATACATGGTTTACCGGGTTTTGACAGGAGGATCCCTCATAGTTGCAGAAATGGATGCAGTCAAGCATTACTATGTGTAATCTTTATGCTTTCCTTATATTATGTAAATTGAACTACATCTGACCTGATTCCTGTTTAAGAGGGGATACATAGTCAGCAATATGGGTTCGGTCATAATTTAATAAAATTTCATTCTCCCACCGCAATTAGAAACTGGGGCAGAATTTTGAGGAGGACCATCCAAATTCCAAAGTGATTTCAGCCGATCACTACACGAGTAGCAGGCAGAAATGCCGACCCATCAAACTACGGTAGAATTTTGAGGAGGACCCACAAAATTCTGTAGGAAGAGAGGTTGAAATATCCTGAACTATGTCACAGTCATTGGTGCATCTAAAAGCTATTTTTAACTATACATTTATGTCATACTTTTAGAAAATCATGCATGTTTATTATTGAAAATGCTTTGTTTAGCAACGCTACCCCAATAATACAGACGATATCACCAGATGAAAGCTGAACGAGTCAAGCAAAGACAACAGGGATACAAACTAATCTCCCCCTTACAAAACTCACAATTTTTCTTTCGCTGCAGGCACTAGGATTGCGAAATCATTAAACATACTGTAAGCCCATGGGACAAACATTGTTCAAGAATACGACTCTCCAAACCGTTGCACTTGCCAACATTTGCTATATGCGTATGCCAGTGATGTTCCGTATGTCACAATGTTCCCAGTAATTACTACACCGCAATCGACTATCATCTAAGAAAACTCTACTATCATTTGCTATCTTATTTCTTGCATAAAGATACCATTCTGCCTTCTGAGACTAAACGCTGTCTCCATCCGCATCTGCATAAGGCTACCATTCTGCCTTCCAAGACTAAACACTATCTCCATCTACATCTGTATTGCATAAGGTTGCCATTCTGCCTTCCAATCTGCATAAGGCTACCATTCTGTCTTCTGAGGTTAAGCCATACCCCCACCTGCATCTGCATTGCATAAGGCTACCATTATGCCTTCCAATTTGCATAAGGCTACCATTCTGCCTTCCGAGGTTAAGCTCTACCTCTATCTGCATCTGCATTGCATAAGGCTACCATTATGCCTTCCAAGGTTAAGCTCTACCTCCATCTGCATCTGCATTGCGTAAGGCTACCATTCATTCTTCTGAGGTTAAGCTCTACCTCCATCTGTATCTGCATTGCATATGGCTACCATTCTACCTTCCAAGGTTAAGATCTACCTCCATCTGCATATGCTTTGCATAAGGCTACCATTCTGCCTTCCGAGGTTAAGCTCTACCACCATCTGCATTGCATAAGGCTACTATTCTGCCTTCCAATTTGCATAAGGCTACCATTCTGCCTTCCGAGGCTAAGCTCTGCCTCTAATTTTCTTTGAAACTAAGCTCTATCCCAAGCACTATTTATCTCGCTTCTCTTATGGGCTAAGCTCTGCCCTTCAATTCGCAAGACTAAGCTCTATCTTGTATGCGTCACACTACTGCATCATTCATAGGCTAAAATATCTCTAACTCATCCGAAGGCGTCATTGTTTGGAGGTACCATCTTCATAGCCCTAGAACACCATGTCATAGCCCGAGGATATCTTTCAATCTTTTGCATATTCTTATTCAAAGGCGTCATGGTTCGGAGGAACCATCCTCATAGCCCGAGAACATCATTTCATGGCCTGCAAAACCCTTATCATATGCTTAATGGCCCAGTACATCATGGTCTAAGGACATCATCCTCATCGTCCAAAGACAACATTCATGGTCCAACGAGAATTTTTTTCATATTTAAATTATGAAATATATGCTTGTATCGTTCATTGCTGGTAAGTCGGCAAGCAATGGCTATCCCAGCAAAAGCGATCTCATTCCAGTTCCCTCAGCCATATCAAACCTAACCATTCCAGTAAACCATTCACTCACCTAGCCCGAGATGTTGCGTTCGTTCTTGAAATGACTTCATCGGTATACTCTGCCAATGGATCCAGAACTACATACGACCTGATTCCCATAGAACCAGGGATATGTAGGCAGCTCAGAAGCCATGGTGCGACCTAAATCTTCTCAAACGGTTTCGCTCGGTCAAAATTAACCATCATATCTTTATCCGACAACTCTTTCATCCTTCTCGGATAAAGATGGGCAACTGTTGATACCCAATTTTTCTTCAAACTATTTTTAAATTTGCTTATATACCTTCAAAATCACTTTTTATAATAATTGGTATTTTCCCATAATTTTCCAGATTATTATTAGTTTATTTTTTATTTATTCAGTACTTTATATCCAATAATTATTCATAAATTACATTACAAGTAATTTCAAAGTAGTTATTAACTCAATATATCATTTTTAATCCTATTAGGATTTAATTTTTTCACAAATTAGCCAACTTGGCATTGTTTGGCTATAATTACAACAATTTTGCAATTATAACCTAATTGAACACTTTATGCTATTTTGATTCAGAAATTGGTCATTTTATATTTTAAATATTAGTTAATTACCTTATTTTCACCTATTTAGCTTTAATTTCATTTTATCTAATTATTAGACATTTTTATTAATTATTTATCTAATTTTAATTGGGTATTTAACAATTACCCACTCTTATTTAAATTACAACCTAACTATATCAGCCCAGCCCCTTAATATACCAACCTAACTCACCTCCTAAGCCCAATCTTCACCTACCCGATCCAACGCCCCATTTGATCGTTGTCGTTGATCTTCTAGATCAACGGTCCACAACCTCTCTTACCAAAATTAATCCCAAACGACCCCCTAAACCCTTTCATTCTTACCAAACCACCGCCCTTGAATATCTCTTCTCCCTCTTCTCTCAGAGACTTGACCAAACCCTAGCACCATCACCGGCATAAACCTTCACCTTATAATATTTCTATGTCTTCTCCGACCAGACCTGGTCTTCTACACGCCATGGCTCTTCGATTTCTTGGATCCTTGAGATCTTCTCAAAGGAACCCCAACTAGTTTCAATTTGAAACTCATCTACTGGTCTTTCTCCATCCATTTTCGTTTGTAAGAAAGGATTTCCGCTTGTTTTTCATTTGAATCCATAAGTTTTTAACCGATTCTCTTCATCTCAACTGTTTTCCGAAAACCTTAGTTCGCTATTGTTCGATTCTTCTCAGATTTGTATAGATCTGAGGTGATTCGAGTATTATTAAGCGTTTTCCTTTATAAATCCCCCGTTTCAACTAACTATTTCGATTTTAGTCGCTCTTTTCTAAACTAGGGTTTCTAAATATCCTTTTCTTCAAAACGGTTTATGGTTTTAAGTGTTTAGTCCCCTATGTCTATGTGTTTTGATTGATTTCGTTGAGTTGTTCCTTAACCCTACATAGCCTATTCTAAAACCCCCAATTTTTTATACTTTGTTTGGATTTTGCACTTGTCCGTGTTATTTGATACATGCCAATGTTATATGCTTTGATTTACATGATTACTTCATCGTTTAATTAGAAAATCTTGTGATTCTACCCAAGTATGCCTCTATTAGGGTTTTAGATTCGATTCTTTCTGTTTATACTTGGATAATTTACTTATTCATAGAAAACCTATATAATTTTTCCTAAATTAGTATTATTTTGAATAATTATTCACTGATTTGCTATGGTAATTCCTATATATTTATTTTCGGTTATTTTCCTATTTCTACGACCTTTGGTTATTTATTCCTTTATTTACGATTAACTATGGTATTTGCTGGTTCTTAATTACCCACCCCGTACTTAAGTATTTTATTTTTTTCCTTAATTGTATGTCCTGCACTTTATCATTAATTGGTCACCCCTTTATTAGAAGAAAACCTTGATGATTTTATGCATGAATGATTATGCAATTTTCCCTAATTATTGAGTGATTGATTCTTTACCATATTTTACTCTACTCTCAACTACTATATATACTCTCCTCTTATTCTACCTCTAACACGAACAATAGTTCAAAATACACACGCACTCTCTCTCTCTCAAACTCCCTCTTCTTTCTTTACTACTTGTGCTAACTGCTTATCTAGACCGTGGAACTCTACTTGCTTTACTTTCTGCACTTTGCTTCCTTAACTGGTATGTTCCTAGTTCAATTTTAAAACTCAGATATATGTGCTCCATCTCTGTTAATCCATGTTGCCTTCTGCACTATTTTAATTGCTTATGTACTCAATTACCCTTGTTGTTTACTTCTTTATTCAGTATGCTTAAGTTTTTTCCTCTCTTCTTCAAGTGTGTAATCAGCATGTCTAGGTCTCGTTTGTCTTGTATGATTCTTGGCTAGCACGTTTACTTGAGTTCTTATTTATTTCCCTCATCTAGTATGCTCATGTTAGTATCATAGAATCCTAACGTACTTGATTAACACTAAGAGACATGACTAATTGTATGTAATAGACTCCTATCCTCAGCATGACTACTCCCATACTATGTCTCTATATCTTACTGCCTATTACTATTCTAATTTCGAGCGTGATTCCCTTGTTAACATTTTGAAGTGGTAGTTTTGTGTTCTGGATGTCAATCAATTCCTACTTGTTCTTTGTACTTGTTGGTCTATGTGCTTCTCCTCTTATCCATGTTTATGTGTTTCTGATTTGGGCTCTCTATATCCCCAACTCCCCTGATCCTTGTCTGTAAAATTGTTTGTCTTCACTTAGAATCAAGTAATAAATGGCTCTGAATCTGGGCACTCTAAGTTGTTTTTTTTTGTGATTGTGTGTTTTCTCAGAACTGCTTCCAAATCTATTTTCACTCTTAGCATTTTTCTAAAATTGTGTCTATTCCTTAAAACTTTTTCACTCCTGAAAGTTTTTACTTCAACATTATTTTACTATATTCTTTCAAACTATGTCAAAGAACTCCCACTCTAATCTTAGACCACTAAGTTCTGCCCCTTTTGTGTGAGCCTCGCCTTGGGACCCTTGAGCTCCCTCTGAACTTGGACACATGAAAGCTGGCCATTCCACACTACACTTACTTTGTCTTGGCTATGAAATCTGGGTGTGAGAACTGCCCGGGATCCCTTGAGGTCCTTAGGGAACTCTGGCACAACCACATATGAGGAAAAGCTATGAAACAAACTTAACATTTGAGGTAACTTATTACATATCTCAGGGAGGAAGTCCTAATCAGGTGCTGAAAGTCTGGGCCTGTTTTCAGGCTCTCTATAGTGTAACTTTTATTCTTCTTTTCTACTTATGTAATTCATTTCAGTATTGGTATGTAATAATCTGTTGTAAACAAGTAATGGGGCTGGCTAGTGAAAAGGGGAGGGTAGTTATATATGCTATCAGCATCAATGGGTAGAAACCATGTCTTAGGTTTACATTTCCTATATGTGCATTAGAATCCATGTGTAAGATTCACCCATTCAATGCATGTCATGTATTTGATACCATGTTCTTAGATTTACTTTTTCAGCATCTCATTTGGCATCACTTTAGCACCTAGAAATCCTGCTTTTGGCTAAACAACAACATCAACATAAAACTGCCGCTCCTGCACATCTTAAAATCATGTTGTAACTCTTTGGGAATTTAGAAGTAATTTTTTAGGAATTGTATAATCATTTAGCATTTTCATATGTACACGTTATATACCCTATTTTAGGATCTCGTTTACACTCGCTCAATCACATCTAGTTAAACTACTGATGCATGAAAAAGGACATAAAACAGTCTCATGTTTGATTATCTTGTTAAAGTGAAACTGGTCACAATCCCTGCATGTCTTTGCAACATTAGAACAACATGCTTTAGGTAAAATAACTGCCAAACTATTTTTAATAATTCTGGTAACTGCTACATATTATTTTTCGCCTAGACAAGCCTTAGGTAATAAACTTTAAAATGAAACCAGAACCGTCTTTTGTAGGCAAGTAAAAAATCTGATTATGCTATTATCACTTAGATACCATGCATAGGATCTTAATTTAGACCTTAATTGTGCATGAGTCATGCTATTTATGTGTGCTATGTATGGAGGTATATCCGAGCCTTTCATTTATCTTCCATGCTCCCCCTTAATTGAAGTCCTATTTGTTTATTATATGTTGCTTAGTATTTTACCTTTAAACTTGAGGGTCTGCCTAGAAATCCCATTTCTTATAGGATAGGAGTCCTAATAACCTCGAGGACTAATAGGAATGGACAGGTAACAACATGCAATAGGGGTCGAGACCAACCCTCTCTTTAATTACATTCACGAGGCGGGAAATGGTAGATATGGATGTGATGACCGGTGCGTTAATACCATGTGTAGCCCCTCTTTGAGGAGTGTCATACCGGGTATTGCATTAATGTGATCCATATTCTAAACAAACTTAGGACAACCCCTTTACATTCACAAATATGCTTAGATTGTAATTCTTTTTAAAGTCTAGCTTCTTTATTATTTGTTTTCTTACACTTGTGTATTTAAACTTAAATCCCCTACTATTTGAGCCCTACTTGTTTATTTGCTAATTGTACAAATTCACAAAAACTGTTTGGTCGGGAACCACACTAGTAGATCCTGAGGGGTGCCTAACACCCTCTCCTTAGGATAATTTCAAGCCCTTACCCTGTCTTTGGTTACCAAACTTAGTTATAAATGAACCCTATAGGTGCCCTAACTCACCTTAAATCATTAGGTGGCGACTCTTCAAAAAATGTAAACCCCCTTTCCAAAAGGAAAGAATTGTCACAACTAAAATGTTATAAACCTGATTTCGCGAGAAAAAGGGTGCACGACAATGATGAGATTCCTTGCCAAGAAGGCTGGGCTTGAACTTATGCTCAATTATCTTATCACGCTGTACCGGCCTTTTCACCATCGAGGTCTGTAACCTTACGATGCCGTTCAACCACTCCCTTCATCATTTATGATGAGGAAGAAGGAGATTGGAAGTGGATGAGTCGATTCGTCTGAGTACGAACCATCAATATTACTCCTATAGAGTTTATTCCATTCCCTAAGGAATGGATTTATACACGTAAGTGGTACACTCAAGCCTTCTTATTTTTGTTTATGGTGAAGGCTGGCTTCGTAAATGCGACTCCTTTTTTTTTCTGCAGTAATTTCGTGGATGCAGGGAGCATTCCTGATCTGTCGTATTGGGTTCGGAAGTTGGTGAACCACTTGACTCGTGATGAGCGTAAGTGGCAAACTTTGTCTTGGGAAGATGGGAAGCAAAACATCATGGTACGTGTTCTGTGATTTTTTTCCTCTCCCTTTTTTATTTGGAATGCCACTTTCTCTTTCTGTGTTCTAATTCGGCTGTTGTAGGAATCGAGGAGCCTTCTAAGGTGAGGTCATGCTCCCTTGGAGACGGGGAAGGGTTGCTAGCTTTTAGGCTAAGGAATTATAATAGTAAGCAAGAGATGCCTTTGCAGGGCAACGACGCTCAAAGCAAGGCGAAACTAGAACGTGGCCCTGGAGCGGAAATATTATCTAAGCATGCCATGCCCGTGGTTCCTAGTTTTGGAAAGGTTGTTTCTTTGTCACTGTCGTCTTCTTTTCCTTCAAAAGTGCTTCGAGGGATACCCGAAACCCAGGGTAGCATGTAGTGAGTGACCATGCTTTGGCCGGAGTAGAATTTTTCCGAGTAGAGGGATCTTGGTTAGGAGATGTGTGCTCTGCCTTCGAGGAAGCCCATCGGCTTCATATATGGTGAGTTTTGGCACAAGCCTTTTGAGCTTCGCGCCATCCCTTCCTTATTGACTTTTCTTTTGCAGGCTTTCGACAAGCTTAAGTCTGAGTTGCTTCGCCACGAGACTAGGATGCAGAAAGCTCTAGATGAGCAGAGATCCCCTAGGCTCCTTTGAAACAAAAAGGAAGTCGAGTTGGTACACTTACGGTATGAGGCAAGTTAGAGCTTGAATTACGAGAGCTACTTGAAAGAGCAGGTAGTTTTTTGTCTCGAGTGATAGCGTGTTCCTCCTTCTAGCTCCTGAGGTTAATGTTTCATTTATCTTGGTTGTAGAAAAAGACGGAGGCCCTGGAGTGCCTTTTTGGATAAAGCTAGGCGAGACAAGCACGACCATGATGAGCTAAAATCTCAGGCGCAGGTTCAGGCTTCAGAGGGGAATGGTGCTCTAGCTAAAGCTTCTGCCTTTGAGGCCTAACTTTTCTTAGCTCGTGAAAAGGCCTTGGTGCGAACAAATATGATTGCAAAGCTCGAGTTCGAGCTTTTGAAGGTCAAGGATGAGTTCGTTGATGCCCAAGCTTAAGCCGTAATGAGCCGAACTAAGGCTAACCAGAAGGTCGTGGTCTATTTGAAGGACACTACCGATGCTCAAACTGAGCTGAGAAGGACCCTTGATCACGAAGACAGGATCAAAGAGTATGCTCGTTGTAAGTCTCGGAGAAAAATTCTCGACGAGATTTGTGCTGGGGGATTATTCCTCTCGGAAGAGTTGGCGTGAGCGAGGGAGGACGAGCGTGGCGCTTGATTTCTTCCATCTGACGCCGAAGATAGTTAAAATGAGGCCGACAGGCCATAGCCGTTGGGGGCCGTAGATTTTACTTTCTGATTCTATATATAGTATTTTCAAAGCATGTTTCTAGATGGAGTTTGTGCTTTTTTGTATATGTGTACAAAAGAAAACCTTGTGGCTTTATTTCATCTTTGTTTCTTTCTGTCTCAAATTTAGCCAGATGAACTGGTCTTTGAGTTAGGAGGAATCCTTAGATTCATAGTATGGTTTTGAGGTCCATAGTCTCTTATGCACTTGGTCGATGCGAGCCTTTAGTATAAGCCAGTATTTGAGCTCTTACGCTTTTGCTTTTAGACATGTTTTGATATACTATTTTGGGTTCAGTCTCTGAGTCGGTTATCGACTCAAGCTTTTTTACCCTCAAGATCTCAAATTTTAGGCTGGCGACAGTGGCTCTTATGCTTTTGGTCGATGCGACCTTTTAGTGTAAGCTGGCGTTTGAGCTCTTACGCTTCTGCTCTTAGGCAATTAGTTAACTATTTTTGGTTTAGTCTTCAAATCGAGTTTTGACTCGAGCACATTCGACCCTCAAGTTTTATAGTTTCAAACTAGCCTTTAGGATCTTAAATGTTGGGTCGGTACGACCTTTTATGTGGGCTGGCGATAATGGCTCTTACGCCTTGGGTCAATGCAACCTTTTATGTGGGCTGGCGATAGAGGCTCTTACGCGTTAGGTTGATGCGACCTTTTATAGGCTTTATTTTTTCCTCGTTAAGGACTTTTTGAAATAATGTTTGCTTGACTCTTTGATGATTTTATAAAAAACCTCGATTACAAGTTATATTATGGCGATGATAGAGCACGTCAAAAGTTTGGCTCGGAGGCTGAGTATCTCGAAGCGAGTGTTTTGGAGCTGACATGGTCATAGCTCTTTTTCCTATATCGAGGGTAGACTGTTTTGACCGGTTCTTTCAAAGTAGATTCGAAGTAATTGAAGTCCTGTTATTTTGTAGCATCGGTCGGGCGTCACCTAGTTGCGTTAGTTTGGCTGGTACAACCTTATGATTGTGGTCATTTGTGCTTGGTCGGAGCCATTTTTAATCCCGAGTGAAGTAGTTTTTACGTCTATGTCAATGGTATGCCTTTTAAGGGTCTAACAATTTAGATATATAGCCTTAACTTTGAGATCGCATTTATGCCTTTGGTGAGGTCTTACAATTTTTACATGACTTTAAAGTCTTACAATTTTTAGATACTTGGTACAAGTGTTGTTCATGCCTTGCTCGAGGTGTAATAGATATCACCACTTAGTGCAAGTGTGGTTCATGCCTTGCTCGAGGTCTTACATATACGGTTGTTGCCTTATATAGGTCTTACGAGATCGAGTCTGCTCGCTTGGGATCTTATGGCCTTGGTTTTTTAATGAGTGGTGGTTGGCGATAGTCTCCGAGTCATCGAGGGTATCTTGGCTCAGGATTCAGGACTCGTAAACTTGGTATTGCCACATTGAGGGATTATGATTTCGGAGATTTCGACTTGGAGGCCATGTGATTTTTGAGATTTTGACGTCTGTCCCCGAGTGTTCGGGACACTTTCGGCTTTGGAGACATTTTGTGATTTTGATGATGCCTCGTCGAGGGCTTATGATTTTGGAGTTCCGACCCGGAGGTCATTTGGTTGTTGAATTGTTGGCGCCAGTCCCCGAGTGTTCGGGACGTCTTTAACAGAGGAGTCATTTTTTAAAAAATGTCTAGTTTCTTTTGAAGTGCGAAATGCTTTAATGAAAAGTATTCTTCGATTACTTGGTATAAGTATACATGTTTTCGCTATCAGGGGCCCAACTATCCTATGGGACTCAGTTAATTTGACCGTTTGGCTCGGTACATCATTTTCCTATTGGGACCCAACTCAGCGTTCTTGGCTTCTTCGAGTGGATGGCCTTCCAGGGCGGATGTCCCCCGGTATTCGAGATTAAATGCAAAAGAAGCCTTGAATACTTGTTGAATCCTCCTTAGTAGCATATGGATATCGCCTCGTTAAAACCTTGCCGTTAAAACCCTTTTTGGGATAAAAACTTGTTCGAAGGAAAAGAGTCAATTGATGCTTTAAAACCTTAAGGTCTTTGAGCTGGGTCAACGTTTCGACTATCTCGGTCAGGTGCCTGCATAAAGGTTAGTGTGAAGTATAAAATGAAAAACGAGATGGTCATACCTCAGTGTAGAATGTGCTGACGGTGTTTTGAGCCCCGATGCCCCCGATGTGTTTCAGTCACTTGTGATGAGGATGCGGTACGGTCCTCTGATTTGTTTAGTCAGGCTCAATTGAAAATGTAGTTTGCTATCGCTAGCTTACTGTATGATTACCCTTTGGCTCCTTCGAGGGTCGATGTACTAGTGTCAGCGTTACATCGTGCACCACAAACATTTCTCTCACCGCATGTTGTTCCCTGTAGACGGTTTTAATCCCATCCTTTGTTGGGAATTTCATCATTTGATGGAGGGCAGATGGTACTACTCTCATGCAGTTTATCCATGACCTCCCAAACAAGGCCCTCATGTCTCCTTCGATGACATGGAATTTGGCATTTTGGGTTGTGCCGGCCACATTGACTAGGTGGGTGATTTCTTCTTTTGTTGTTTCAATTGCCAAGTTGAACCCGTTGAGGACTTGAGTGGCAGGCATGATTTGGTCAAGCAGTCCGAGCTGCTCTTTTACCCTTGACCTGATAATGTTGGCCGAGCTACTTGGATCCACAAGTACACGTTTAATTTGAAATGCATTTACAAGGAAAGAGATTACCAGTACATTGTTGTAAGGCTGAGACAAGGTCTCAATGTCCTCATCACTGAATGTGAGAGCATCCTTGGGTATGTAGCCCCAATTTCATTTTTCTCTGGTGATAGATATTTTTGTTCTTCTCATTATGGGCTCCTGTGGGGCATCGATGCCTCCCAAGATCATGTGAATGACATGTTGTGGCTCATTCACTTTGCTCTTCTTGGCTACCTCTCTCTCCCGAAACTGATTTTTGGCCCGGTCGCTTAAGAATTCTCAGAGGAGACCTTTATTGAGTTGTCTGGCTACTTCTTCTCGAAGCTAGAGGCAATCATCGGTCTTGTAGTTGTGCGTGTTGTGAAATTCACAAAAACAGTTATGATTCCTTAGCGAAGGATCTTATTGTATAGGCCTGGGGCACCCTGGCGTCCCTGATTTTACTGATGGCAAACACGATGTTTGATACGTCGATGTTGAAGTTGTATTCTGATAAGCGAGGTACTCCCATAAGCCCTGCGTGCCTATCAAATCTGGCTCTATTGACGAGTCCCCAAGGATTTTGTCCTCGGTCCATTCTTCGATCTTTGTGGGGTATGTTGCGCCTCGGGGTGTTCCTCCTATCTTCGGTGTATGGCTGGTACATTTCATTGCTTGGCTTTGCTCCTTTGCCAGAAGCCTGCTTGGGTAAACCGAGCCTGAGTGGGCTCCTAGATGATCGTCCTCGACCCTTGTTTTTGACTGGCATCGATTGTGAACATCCTACCAGGTCACGGTGGGATATTCAACCAGATTCTGCTTTAGCTGCTTCGAAGCCACCGACCTTCGTTCATTCAGACCTTGAGTGAAGTCCTGCACTGCCTAGTCATCGGAGACTGGTGGCTGTTCCATTTGAAAGCGAGATTCAAATTCTCGCAGCATCTCATTCTCCCTTTTCTTGATTTTGAAGACATCGGATTTCCTAGTGGCCACCTTGATGGCCCCGGTATGTGCTTTATGAAGGAATCTGCCAGGATGGTAAATGAGTCTATATAGTTGGAAGCTAGGTTGTAATACCACATCATGGCCCCTTTAGAGAGTGTTTCCCCGAACTTCATCTGCAGGACGGACTCGATCTTGTCATCCCTTAGGTCGTTTACCTTTACCACACAAGTGTAGGAAGTGACGGGCTTGTTGGGGTCTGATGTTCTGTTATACTTTGGAAGGTCAGGAATTCTGAACTTCTCTTGAATGGGTTTCGGAGCCGCTTCCTGTGGGAATGACTTTAGTATGAACTTCTTTGAGTCCACACCTTTGAAGATCGGGGGTAATCTTGGAATTTGGTCAACCTTGGAATTGCAAGTCTCGACCTTGTTATCATTGGCTTCTATCATTTTCTCGCCCGATTCGATCCTTCTTGCAAGGTCCTCGAGTATCTTTTTAATGATGAGATCGGCTGCCAACCCGTTATTGTTCGATCTCTCTGGTACCTACTCGGCTGGAGGAACCGTCCCCAGTGCTACCGTGATAGGGGTTTTCTGGTGACTTTGCAGCTGAGCAATAGACAGCTATTGTGCCTGCAATATTTTAAAAATAACATGAAGGCTAACCTCCCGTTATTCCCTAGTTAGGGTTTGTTGAGCTTCTTGTTGGTCTCCTTGGTGCACACTCCTGTTAGTATGTGAGCTTATATCGACATGCTGGGCGTTGTGTGAGACCGCGTCCATTGGAATTGGCCCTGGTGCATTCTCAAAGTTTCGTGGCGGTACACCAACATCTGGAACATCCAAACCATTCTCTTCGTGATTCTCGAGATTGTTATTTACTGAATCAGAGATTTTGACCTGAAATCAAAGATCCTGGACAAGAATAAAGTGTGAAAGATAAATTGCGTTGTGTAATGAAACTATCAAGAAAATAACCAATATTAATTTTAGGCCCACGGTGGGCGGCAAACTGTTTATCATGAAAATGATAATAACAATTAAATTTGATTATGGGATTCTAAAAATTCATGATCTATTTTGATGCTAGTTGTTAGGCAGTTGGTGCTATGTGAAAGACTTATAAACAAGATAGGAGCTTAGAACAAGGTGATAACCAAACCAATATGTTAGCAATCGGGGCCTCGAGCCTGTCGATTCTGATGCTCGACTGGGAGTTGTCGAGGGCGATTAATGTACTACTAATAGTTACGATAAAATCAATGATGGCTCTTTATAGCCAATAACGTGCAATAAATGAAGGTAATAAATAGAAGCAATAATATCAAGAGAGTGTGTTGTAGAGCAGAGAGAGTGTTCATGTATATTTAGTATGGAGCAACAAATGTTTAAAAAATGACAAGGACCCCCTTTAAATATGAGGGGAATCCTAGCATAGTACAAAAAGCATTCATTACAAAGATTTGGAGATGGCACGGCAGGTTAATACCTTGATTCATTTTTGGACTAATTCACTAGACTTTGTCAGCCCTAACCATTTTGCTAGCACATGAACACCCTCTCAAAGGAGCAAACGGCTAGATTCCTTACTTTGAACATCACATCCAGTAGAAGCATAAACTCTGTGGCTTCCCAGAACCTACACATTTGATAAGGCAAAATAACACATATTTAACAATTTCTTTGCTCAAATTATCCCAAATATTTTCTTTCCTTAGTCATAATTGGCAAGGACCCCCTTTATATATGAAGGGAATCCTAGCATAGTAAAAAAAAAATTTCATTACAAAGATTTGGAGATAGTACGGCTAGTTAATGCCTTGATTTATTTTTGGACAAATTCATTAGACTTTGTCATCCCTAGCCATGTGTCTTGGGAACTTCCCACTTTCACCATAACCATTGGTACGCGCTGTCCTGAGGTCGAGTGTCGATGACCCTCGAGGGAGAAAGCTGGACCATAGTTTCGAGCCTTCAAGACATGCTTTTGAGGTGCCTCCATGACGAGAAATTGGACTCTGCGATTTTGCCGTTTACACAACCATATGTATATCTTCACACACCAAAATAAACTGATCATTTCAACAATCATTCTGCTTCAACCATCGCTAACCAGACCAACTTCTTCGAATCTAATTTTGAGTTGCCTTAGAAATAATAATAGCACCCTTCAAAATATAACAAACTCGATCAACACTCATCCCGTGCGACCCGGATCACGAGACCACATCGTCTCAATACCCAGGACCCACCGCATACCCTCCTTATGAGCACAATAGCATCTCCATATAGTTCACTCATCTGCAAATGACTCTGAAGTTATTTCTCCCTCATTATCTAATACTGCACAGTAGACTCGATGATAACGTAGAATGCTAAAAGACTCTTTCACAATCCAGTACAAAACTCGATTCTTAACCACACAATAGACATAAAATCCTTAAGTACTGCACTTATATTCTTGAACCCACTAGGACCGTTATTGAGAGTCACCCACTCTGACCTGGTCCCGAATATAACAAACCTCTAACACTCTACTAGCACATGAACACCCTTTCAAAGGAGCAACAAGCTGGATTCCTTTCTTTGAACATCACATCTAGCAGAAGCATAAACTTTGTGTCTTCCCAGAACCTGCACATAAATTGATAAGGCAAAATAACACATATTTAACAAGTTCTTTGCTCGAATTATCCCTGATGTTTTCTTTTCTTAGTCATAATTGATCCACCAATGCACCGATATTCAGAAACCGCACAATCAATCAACTGCGTGAACCAATCATAGATGGTGGGCTCCACCACTTAGCTTTTAAGCTGCAATCACATAAATATAAAGCCCACAAGGATTCCTCCTTCTCAATTACCATGATCTTGCACGATTAACCTACCAAATTCCTCAAACCTTTTGCTAAAATTTTCACTAACATCCCCAATTATTAGTCACAATCGCAAATTCGACCTTCTGCCGAGTAGTAATAGGACTCTTCGTAGAAACTTCATCAAAATAATGAAACCGTTAACCTGCTCATAGGAGATATACCACATATGTTATCTTCTAACGACGCTATATTAGGTACCATCACCACAAAATCAGTAACCCCCCTAAGCCCGTGCTCGACTACTAGTTGTACAAGTCTGTTCATTTCCCGTTAACATCAATTGAAAGTCCGACAATACATTCCAAATTAAAATTCATGTTGTACCCCATAACGACAATCAAGCTCTTAGACCCCTAAACACTCCAAGCAAACTCCTTTCTTCCATATTCAATCTTCTTAGTACAGTAGCCTCCATCATAAATAAAATTCGTAGACCTAGTCAGTTTCCACCACGATTCCCAAATCACTCTAAACTTTTTCAAGGAACGTAGCTATCCTACCAAATAATCTATATGCTACTCTGCCACTCACATCTAGGTTAAATGATCCCCTCTTAAAAACTTCTCGACATTTGCTTTTCATACTTGATCTACTAGCAATTCCCCCTATTTCATCATTCACTACCTCGACACATAGAAAAGTACCCGACCATTGCACTAACAATGTGCGATAACAATGCTAAACCTCAAAGAGATCTATGCGTAGCCTCAAAACTATAGGAAATACAGATACTGAGCTGAAATGATAGAACATCCTTCCGCAAGGGAACGATAATAGTTTGCTCGAATATGTGGGGAAAAAATATTTTGCACCATGTCTGTAGTACTATTACAACTCCCCGATGCCCAATTGATAACAAGCGCTTCATGTCACATAAGAAGGAGTAGGAAGGAAATAAAAGCATAAGCATCAAAGGAATCAAATCGCACGATAAGGAATCAAGAAGGGAAGTGCTCCTAACAACCCTGTAGCCTCTCGAAGATAAGAATGAATGTCCTCGTACAGATCCACAAGACTCTACTAGACTTGATCATGACTCCTGAGACCCAAGTGAACCTAACAATCTGATACCAAGCTGTCACGACCTATAATCCGTTATATGTCGTGATGGCGCCTAAGCCGCTGTCAGGCAAACCAACGGTGATTACTCAACTTAGTCACTCATTTTATTACTTTGAAATCATATTTTCCATTATTTTAATTGTATAAAATAGGATTTACAGGTTAAAATGATAATATTTGCGTGAACTATCATACTAAACATCCAATAGGAACCCCTAAAACCCGGTGTCACAAGTGCATGACCATCTATTAAGGAATACTAAAATAATACAATGTCTGTCTGAAATACAAGTTAATGGGGAATACAAATAACTCAAATGAAGACCATATATGTTGCGGATCGTAACAAGGAAGTGCAGCTCATCGTAAAGTCCCTGCAATTGTTGCGCCTCTTCAACTAGAGGGCCACCAGAAACATATATAAACTTGCACAATAAGTATAGCTTGTGCAACATGAGTATGTAAATTAACACAATTATCTAGCCTAACCTTAGAGACGTAGTAACGAGAGGCCGACATCGACACTTAATAGTGGTCTAATAAGACAGATACAATAAGAAGTAAACAGATATAGGGCAGCGTAAATAAACTAAATAAATAAGTATAAGTACTTGGTACAATTCTCTTCTCAACAATGAACTCAAGCTCTTAATTAACAGTCATCTCCTCATCCGACGTGTGTGTGTGTATATATATATATATATGTATATATATATATATATACATAGTAGAGCTCACCATATAGGTCGTCATAATTCAAATCATAAAATCTCACAGGCGCACTGGTTTCTTGTCAAATATTATGCACAACTGCACAAGAGTATTTTATAGAAATGCCGAGGTGTACGTCCCGATCCCATCATAATCTTTGCACTACCGAGGGTCGCATGAAACGAACCATAGATGCATTTATTTTACTGTCGAGTCGAACGACCCACTCTCTTGAGAGTTTGGTATATAATCCTACCAAGGCGAACAGACTGATCCCATTAGATTAAGAAACTTTAAAGGGTCTTTGACCCCACTCACGAATAAACGTGCAAGTTATGAATTTAAGGAATGTCACGACCCGGATTTCCGACCCTCGGGAGTCGTGATGGCGCATACTCATGAAAGCTAGGCAAGCTGAGCATTGCAAATATTTATTACCCTTTTCCCTAACCTTTTAACAATTTCAATTAACAGGTGATCAACATCGGAATAGAAATTATAATAAAAGGAATGCGGAAGACGAAATTCTGATAATATAACTAAATGCTAGTACAAAATCAAAAATACAACTCTACCCAAAATTAGAGTCACAATGTCATGGACTGTCTACGAATACTACAAACAGTGGTCTGAATAATAAATTACAAGTCTGTCTCTGAAATAAATAAAAACAAAATGGAAAGGATAGAAGTGGACTATGGTGACGTCCAAATCCACTACTAAAAAGTAAATGGACACGGTTGCATGCAATATAATTTACCCAACTATGAGTCAGGGTCGAATCCCACGGAGAACAATATGTAAGCGATTAGGAATGTAAGAAAATTATCACTTATCGCGCAATGCCAAACAATAAGAATTTGGTTTTTGAAAATGTTTTATATCTAAATACGGAAATGTAAACTAACCTAGAAAGCATGTAAAATGATTAAAGGCTACAAGTATGGTTGCATTGGGAATTACACTCAAGCAACGATCGAATGTATTTTATGATTTTACAAATATGAGTGAGTTTATGTTAATTAGCTACGGGTAATAATTCTTAATTAGCTTCTTCCAAAGGCTAACAAGACTTCCAAATTGAATTATCCCTAAAACAATTAAGAGATTAAGTACACTCGGATTAGCTACAAGTAGTTCAATCCTATCCCTGGGTAGAATCTATAAAATAAGGGTTAACATCTAAAGTTCTTGTTAATTAATCTTTCCCAACCCCAAATTATCTTTCCCAAAATTAATTCGGAGTTAATGGGCGAGTCCTAGGGCTAGCTAATACCTTTGGAAACATTAAAGAACAAGAATAATTAAAGTAACAATAACGCACTTCATAAAAGAATAAAAATCATTCCATACATAAGCATAACAAGGTATTTAATCCACACTTTAAATATGACTATTTCCATTAACAAGATTCAAGTGTTGGAAATAAATACTACACACTTAAATATTCAATACAAAGCAAGGAAATGAAGAAATAAACATAAATAGGTAAGAAATCCTTAACCACAAGATTCAAATCTTCAAGACCCAAGTGTGTGTGCAAACCCTAGCTTCAAAACTTGTTCTTCTCTAGCGTGTGCTACTGAAAATAAGCCAAAGAGTATGCCAAAGATATTCAGAGATCCGCTTGGATGAGTATAAAAATGGTTTGGGGTTTGAGAAAATGTGAAATGACTAATTTCCTCAGATCTGATTCCCGACTTTCGCACCTGCGAAAGAATCATCGCAGGTGCGTCTCCGCAGATGAGGAGCTCCCATCGCAGAAGCGAAATTCCATTTAAATGTTGTCACCGTAAAAGCGGTTCATCAAGCGCAGATGTGCCACCGCAGAAGCGTTAAACCAATTGCAGATGCGATTCTTGAGTAAATTCCAATCTCCGCAGATGTGAGGTCGCTTCTGCGACCACTCCTCTGCAGAAGCGGAATCACTAGAGACTTTTGCATTGTTTTCACCCTCTTTTGCTCAATTCCACTTTAATTTAATTCAAATCACTTCGTAGCATTATTTACCCGGAAATCTAACAATACACACCATAAATGACCTCATATTATAGTTAAAGGACATAAAAGCTAAGGAAAAGAGACTAGATTGAGTGGTAAAATCACCAGTCATCAGATGCCAAGTCCTGCAGACATCTGCAGGACTACCTCGGGTCTCCGCTGGACTAAAGGCAGCAACCTCTTTATGGTCCAAATGCTCCAGCACTGGGATTTGTACACAGTGCAGAGTGTAGTATCAGCACAACCGATCCCATGTTCTAGTAAAAGTCGAGCCTAACCTCGACGAAGTAGTGACGAGGCTAGGACAATACTAGCAAGTAAACCTGTGCACTTAAATCATATACATCAAATAATAATAACAGAAACGAGCAGTTATAGATTGGAGGGGGGAACATGCTGCAGGGGATATCAAGTACTAAAAGAATTTCAGTAGAGAAGCACAAAGAATACCATAATTCAATTATGAGCAAGTATAAGGAAAACAGTAACAAGTGCACGACATCATCCTTCGTGCTTTTACCTTACATAATCATGGCACAACATTATCCTTCGTGCATTATCACTCATATCATGGCACGTCATCTCCCTTCTTGCTTTTACATTCACAATATTGGCACGACATCATCCTTTGTGCATTAACACTCACTCACAAATATCACGCACGACATTACCCTTCGTGCTTTCAACTCCTCCTTACACAAGAAACAATCACAAGCAATTCAGGCAAGGGAGACAATCAAATCACAATAGAATCCCGGCATGGGAATAATAATACAATAATTATATCCCGACAAGGGAAACAATATCATAAGCAATAACATCTCGGCAAGGGAAACAATATCATAAAACTCTCCTCATTTCCACGGTCACTTCATAACATCAATCTCAACTTGAGCCAATGCTCTACAATGTTCAATTACCAAGAATACTTCCATAAGCTTTGATCAACATTAATAATCATCATATTAAGCATGGACAATACAAAATGGAGTCACAAAAGTCATAGTATAAGACTCACGGGCATCTGGACACCAACGTATACCACACATATACGTCGTACTCAATAATTAACACAGAGCTAAGGTTAGACCAAACACTTACCTCAATGCCACAAACACAATCAAGCATCAACTACTGTTTTACCCCTCGATTACACTTCCAATTCACTTTTATCTACTCACAATTTACTTAACAATATCAATAAATGCTGAATAAACCAATTCTAATGCATGAAAATAGATTTTCTCATGATTTCCCCCAAAAGTCAAAAATCGACCCCGGGCCCGCTTGGTCAAAACCCGATGTTCGAACCAAAACCCAATCACACATTCGCCCACGAACTCAAATATATAATTTTTTTTAAATTAGGCCTCAAATCGAGGTCCAAATCCCCAAAATTTGAAAATCCTAAGTTCTACCCAAAATCACCCAATTTCCCATGAAAAACCGTTGATTTTGAAATGAAATCATGTAAAACAATGGATTAGATCGTTAGAAATGAGTTAGAAATGACGTACTAATGACTTGGAAGATTATGTGCCTTTGAAAAATCACCCAAATATGTTTTAGGGTTTGACACAGGTGCAGATGTCGCAATTGCGAACCCTTTCAAAATCTGCTATCTTCGCAGATGCGAAGAAACTGTCGCATTGGCGACCCCTGCAAAATCCTGTTACCATCGCAATTGCGAAGGGAAACATCGTATTTGCGATGGGCAGAATTCACAATTCCAACCCAAAGCTCGCATTTGCGAAGAGGGCCTATCGAGTCTAGGTTCGCATTACTGACAAAACTGCCAGTCTAGAATGGCTACCGGCTCCTCTTAATTGGACAAGTCCTTATCCAACTGGGCAGTGCTGTAGTCTAACACGGGGGATGGATTACCGTGATACTTCCGAAGCATTGACACATGAAACACTGGATACACGGCTGATAAACTCAGCGGCAATGCAAGTACTAAGACACCTCTCTTACTCGATCAAGAATCTCCAAAGGACAAATGAATCTAGGGCTTAGCTTGCCCTTCTTTCAAAATCTCATTACTCCCTTCATGGGAGACACTCGAAGGAACACCGCTCGCCGACCATGAATGCCATATCACGAACCTTACGGTTAGCATAACTCTTTTGCCGGGACTAAACTGTATCAAGCCTATCCTGAATGATCATAACCTTTTCCAAGGCATCCTGTACTAGATCTGTACCCAACAAACGAACCTCTCCCAGATCAAACTATCCAACCGGCGACCAACACTACCTACAATATAACGCCTCACAGGGAGCCATCTGGATGCTCAACTAATAGTTGTTGTTGTATGAAAACTCCTCTAAAGACAAGAACTGATTCCACAAGCCTCCAAAGTCAATAACACAAGCCCGAAGCATATCCTCCAAAATCTGAATAGTAAGCTCGGACTACCCGTCCGGTCTGAGGATGAAATACTGTGCTCAACTCGACCCGTTTGCCCAACTCATGCTGAATTTCCCTCTAGAAATATGAGGTAAACTGCGTACCTCAGTCAAAAATGATAGACATGCGCACACCATGGAGACGAACAATCTTCCGAATATAGATCTCGGCTGACCTCTAAGAAGAATAGAAAACTACCATAGGAATGAAATGTGCTGACTTGGTCAACCTATCAATAATAACCCACATTGCATCATACTTCCTCTGAGTCCGTGGGAGTCCAACAACGAAGCCCATGGTGATACGCTCCCACTTCCACTCAGGAATCTCAATCCTCTGAAACAAACCACCAGGTCTCTGATGCTCATACTTTACCTGCTGACAGTTTAAACACCAAGCCACATACGCAACAATATCCTTTTTCATCCTCCTCCGCCAGTAATGTTGCCGCAAATCCTGATACATAGCGGCAACCGGATGAATAGACTACCGGGAACTATAGGCCTCCTCTAGAATCAACTCTCGAAGTCCATCCACATTAGGCACACAAACTCGACTCTGCATCCTCAAAACTCCATCATCCCCTATGTATAAGGACACACAAATGAGGATCATCATACTGCAAATCTCTGATACGTTCAATAATGAAGAACGAGCGACAGTACAAGCAAACACACGGTTGGGCTCAGAAACATCCAACCTCATGAACTGATTGGACAAAGCCTGAACATCTAAAGCAAGCGGTCCCTTACCGACCGGAACATATGCAAGATTGCCCATACTAACTGACTTCTTACTCAAAGCATCAGCCACTACGTTGGCCTTTTCCGGATGGTATAAGATGGCAATATCATAGTCTTTCAATAGCTCCAACCACCTTCCCTACCTCAAATTTAGTTCCTTCTGCTTGAACAAGTACTGTAGACTCTTGCGATCCGTGAACACCTCACATGACATGCCATACAAAAAGTGCCTCCAAATCTTCGGCGCGTGAACAATGGCTGCTAGCTCTAAATCATGAACTGGATAATTCTTCTCATGAATCTTCGATTATCGCGAAGCATACATAATGACCTTGCCATCTTGTATCAACACCGCACCAAGTCTAATACGAGATGCGTTACAATAAATTGTATATGTCCATGAACCTATAGATAATACCAACACTGGTGCTGTAATCAAAGCTGTCTTGAGCTTCTGAAGGATCGCCTCATACTCGTCTGACCACCCGAACTGGGCACCCTTCTGGGTCAACCAGGTCATCGGGGCTGCAATAGATGAAAATCCCTCCACAAACCGATGGTAATAGCCCACCAAACCCAAGAAACTCTAGATCTTTATAGTTGACACTGGTCTAGGCCAGTCGTTGACTGCCTCTATCTTCTTCAGATCCACCTGAATACCCTCTACTGATACAACGTTACCCAAGAAGCAACTGATCTCAACCAAAACTCACTCATTGAAAACTTAGCATACAACTGACTATCTCTCAAAATCTGAAGAACAATTCTCAGATGCTGCTCATGCTCCTCCTGGCTACGAGAATAGATCAAGGTATTATCAATAAAGACTACCACGAAGGAATCCGATAAGGCTTGAACACTCGGTTCATCAAATCCATGAAAGCTGTTGGGGCATTGGTCAACACGAATGACATCTCCAAGAACTCATAATGCACGTACTGAGAGCGAGAGCTGTCTTAGGGACATCGTATGCCCTAGTCCTCAACTGATGGTAGCCAGATCTCAAGTCAATCTTAGAAAACACTTGGGCACCCTGAAGCTGGTCAAACAAATCATTGATCCTCGGTAATGGTTACTTATTCTTGATAGTGACCTTGTTCAACTACCGATAATCTATACACATCCTCATTGATCCATTCTTCTTCTTAACAAACAACACCAGCGCACCTCAAGACAAGACACTAGGTCTAATAAAGCCCTTATTAAGAAAGTCTTGCAACTACTCCTTCAATACTTTCAACTCAGGCGGGGCCATACGATATGGTGGAATAGAAATAGGTTGAGTGCCCAAAGCCAAATTAATGGAAAAATCAATATCCTTGTCAGGTGGCATCCCCGACAGGTCTGAAGGAAATACCTCAGGAAACTCACATACAACAGGCACAAAAACTATATAAAGACTCTCGGCATTAGAATTACGAACATACGCAAAATAAGACAAATATCCCTTATCAACCATACGTTGAGCCTTCGTATATGAGATAACCCTAGGAGTGGATTGACCAGGAGTCCCTCTCCACTCTAAACGAGGTAGACCCGGCAAGGCTAAAGTCACAGTGTTGACATGACAGTCCAAGATAGCATGGTAAGGTGATAACCAGTCCATCCCTAATATGACATCAAAATCAACCATATCCAAAAGTAACAGATCTACTCAGGTCGCTAGATCACAACTATACATGAACGATGGACACGATCTACCACAATAGAATCACCCAGCGGTGTAGAAACATATACTGGAGCACTCAAGATATCACTAGGCATGACCAAATACAGTGCAAAATAAGATGACACATAGGAGTATGTAGATCTTGGATCAAATAGAATTGAGGCATTTCTACAAACCAGAACAGTACATGTGATACTACATCGGAGGCCTCAGCCTCAGCCTCATGCCTGGCTGGAAGAGCATAACATCGGAGATGCACCCCACCACTCTGAACTACATCTCTGGGATAGCCTCCTGATGGCTAGCCTCCACCTCTAGTGGCCTAACCTCCACCTCTAATACCTCTACCTCCACCTCTAGCACATTTACCTCCATATCTAGCTGGCTAAGCAGGCGGTGGAACACTTGGTGCCCAAACCATGGTACGGGAACCCTGATACTGAGAGCTGCTCAGTGCTTGAGGGCAAAATCTAGCAATATGCCTCATGTCGCCACAAGTATTACAAGCCCTCGACTTCTGGGACTGATGACCCTAAAAACTATGGAGCGGAGGTGCACTGATAGGAGCTGGCGATGCACTATAGGGCAGTTAATCAGAATACTGCATATGAGAATCACAGCCACATGGAGCACCGTAAGAAGCCTATAGTGCTGAATGAAATGGCCGGGATGGATGGCCCCTACCAAAAGAATTCCTTCCTCCAAATGAGGCACCACTAAACATGCCCAAATGACGTGGCCTTTTGTCAAACCCCTGTGATAGAACTATCTCAACTCTCCTCGCCACATTGGCCGTATCCTAAAAAGAAATCTCGCTCCCCATCTCCTTAGCCATTTGCAATCGAATAGGCTGAACTAGTCCCTCAATGAACCTCCTCACTATATCTCTCTCTCAGTGGGAAATATAATAAGAGCATACCAGGCCAAGTCAATGAATCTGGTCTCGTATTGAGTGACTGTTATAGAACCCTACTGCAGACGCTGAAAGTGCCTCTGATAGTTCTCCCTTTGAGTGATAGGAAGAAACTTCTCCAGAAATAGCTGAGAGAACTGATCCCAAGTCAAAGCCGATGACCTAGCTAGTCTAGCCAAACAATAATCTCTCCACCAATTATTGGCGGATCCAGACAGATGAAAAGCAGCAAAGTCGACCCTATTATTCTTTACTATACCCATGTTCCGTAAAACCTCATGACATCCGTCCAAATAATCCTAGGGATCCTCAGAAGATGTACCACCAAAAGTGGTAGTAAAAAGCTTGGTGAACCTCTCCAACCTCCACAAGTCATCAACGGACATAGTTGTCCCTTCAACGGTCTGTGCCACAACACCCGGCTGAACTACCGTTATTGGCTGAACTGTTGGAGTCCGAAACTGGGGAGTCATCTGCTCCAAAGTGCAAGTAGAAGGAGTCTGTACTCTTCCGCCAGCCTGAGAGACGGCTGGTGCTACAGGAAGAAAGCCTGCTTGGGCGACACTCTCTATAAGGCCCACTAGACAGACCAGAGCATTCTAAAGTACCGGGTGGAGATGAACCCCTCTGGGACCTAAGTTGGTCCTGCCGAAACAATCTAGGCTGGAACGCCATCGTCAAACTCAACCTAAGGCTCTGCCATTTGTGCTGTTGCTCGAGCTCTAAGCTAAGCTCTGCCTCTACCTCGGGCTCTAGCATGGCCTCTGCCCCTCGCAGGAGCTGCTACTGGGGGCTCGGGCTACTGGTCAGCTGATGAAGCGGATGTGTCCTCACCATCTGCGAAAGAATAGAGTAGAAGTTCAATTAGCATTGAGAAATTAAGTTTCATGACAGGAAAGAATAAACGTGAAATATTTCCTAACTCTGTAGCATCCGGGATAAACATAGAAGTCTCTGTACCGGTCCCGCAGACTCTTCTAAGCTTGTACATGAATTGTGAGACCTAAGAAACCTAGAAATCCGATACCAATTTTTCACGACTCGGATTTCCCACCTTCGCGAGTTGTGATGGAGCCTAATCGTGAAAGCTAGGCAAGCCGAGCGTTATAGTTTTTTTACCCTTTTTCCCTAACCTTTTAACAATTTCAATTAACTGGTGATCAATAGCAGAATAGCAATAATAATAAAAAGAATGCGGAAGATGAAATTATGATAATATAACTAAATGCTAGTACAAAATCCAAAATAAACCTCTACCCAGAATTGGTGTCACAATACCACAGACTGTTTACGAATACTACAAACAGTGGTCTGAATTGAAAAATTACAAGTTTGTCTCTGAAATAAATAAAAATAGAATAGAAAGGATAGAAGCGGATGCCAAGGCCTGCACGTCTACAGGACTACCTCGTGTCTCCGCTAGACTGAAGGCAGCAACCTCTCTATGGTCCAAATGCTTTAGCACCGGTATCTGCACATAGTGCACTGTGTAGTATCAAACCAACCAACCCCATGTGCTGGTAAGTGTCGAGCCTAACCTCGACGAAGTAGTGATGAGGCTAGGACAAGATACCAAGTAAACCTGTGCAGTTAAATCATATACGACAAATAATAATAACATGAATGAGCAGTAAAGATAGGAAAGGGGAACATAATGTGGGGGATATCAAGTGCTAACAGAATTTCAGCAGACAGGCACAAAGAACACCAAAATTCAATTATGATCAAGAATAAGGAAAACAGTAACAAGTGCACGGCATCACCCTTCGTGCTTTTACTCTCGTTTCCACCATAAGAATCAATAGATTCGGCACGACATCACCCATCGTGCTTTTAACTCACATAGTCATGGCACGGCATTATCCTTCGAGTATTATCACTCATATCATGGCATGGCATCACCCTTCGTGCTTTTACATTCAAAATATTAGCATGGCATCACCCTTCGTGCATTAACACTGACTCACAAATATCACGCACGACATCACCCTTCGTGATTTCCACTCTTCCTTACCCAAGCAACAATCACAAGTAATTCGGGCAAGGGAATCAATAAAATCACAATAGAATCTGGCATGGGAATAATAGTATAATAATAATATCCCGGTAAGGGAAACAATATCATAAACAATAACATCCCAGCCAGGGAAACAATATCATAAACCTATCCTCATTTCCACAATCACTTCACACCATCAATCTCAACTTGAGCCAATGCTCTATAATGTTTAATTAGCAAGAATGCTTCCATAAGCTTTGTTCAACATTGATAATCATCATATTAAGCATGGACATACAAAATGGAGTCACAATAATCATAATATAAGACTCACGGGCGTGCTTGACACCAACCTATAGATACTCGTCACCACACCTATACGTCGTACTCAACAATTAACACATAACTAAGGTTAGATCAAACACTTACCTCAATGCCACGAACACAATCAAGCCTTAACTATCGCTTTACCCCTCGATTCCGCTTCCAATTCACCTATATCAAGTCGCAATTTACTTAACAATATCACTAAATGCTAAATAAACCAATTC
Source organism: Nicotiana glauca (assembly GCA_026770625.1). Classification (NCBI taxonomy): domain Eukaryota; kingdom Viridiplantae; phylum Streptophyta; class Magnoliopsida; order Solanales; family Solanaceae; genus Nicotiana; species Nicotiana glauca. The sequence goes on along the minus strand of MU721709.1, from coordinate 11,389 downwards.
TAATACATGAAAATAAGTTTTCTCATGATTTTCCCAAAAAGTCAAAAATCAATCCCGGGCCCGCTTGGTCAAAACCCGATCACCCATTCACCCACGGACTCAAATATATAATTTATTTTGAAATCGGACCTCAAATCGAGGACCAAATCCTCAAAATTTTAAAATCCTAAGTTTTACCCAAAATCACCCAATTTCCCATGAAAACCCCTTGATTTTGAAATGAAATTCTGTAAAAAGATGGATTAGATTGAAAGTAATGAGTTAGAAATGACCTACTAATGATTTGGAAGAGTATAAGCCTTTGAAAAATCACCCAAAGATATTTTAGGGTATGAAGAGTTCAAAAATGAAGAGAAATACATCTAAGTTATAATTTACACAGGTGCAGATGTCGTAATTAGGACTAGGGGTTCGCAATTTCGAACCCTTTGAAAATAGGCCGTCTTCTCAGATGCAAAGAAACTGGCGCATTTGCAACCCATGATAAATCATGTCCCCTTTGCAATTGCGAAGGGAAACATCGCATTTGCGATGGGCAGGCTTTGCAATTGCCACCCAAAGCTCGTATTTGCGAAGAGGGCCTGCCCAGGCTTCGTTCGCATTTGTGATGTCTGGGTCGCATTTCCCAAGCCTGAGGACTTCGCATTTGCAGCCTAATCTCGGAATAGTGAGATTAGAGGCTTGGGAAAAAATATCAGATACCAGTTGAGATTTCCTAAGTCCAATTTCACTCTGTTACATATCCAAAACTCACCCGAGCCCTCGGGATGTCAAACCAAATGTGCACGCAAGTCCAAAAACATCATACGGGCTTGCTCGTGCAGTCAAATCATCAAAATAACATCAATAACTATGAATTAAACCTCAAATTCATGAAATCACTCAAGAACATTGAAATTTCTATTTTGTCAATCATAGGTCCGTTTTATACCACACAAACTCCGATTCCTACCAACTTTCATCGATTCAACCAAATTAATATTTTAAACCTGTACCGGGCTCCGGAACCAAGATACGGTCCCGATACCATCAACAAATAGCATCAATTCACTTCTAAAAACCTTATATTTTTTAGCAAACTATTTTCCTTAAAAAATTCTTTTCTCAAGCTTGGGACCTCGAAATTCGATTCAAGGCATATGCCCCACATATTTTACTATGAACCTTATGAGACTGTTAGATCACGGGTCCGGGTCCGTTTACCAACATGACCGAAGTTAACTTTAATTAATTTTAAAGGCCAATTTCCTTATTTTACTTAGATTTGACGTAGAAGCATTTCGGAAATGCACCCGGACTGTGCACGGAAATAGAGGCAAGACAAAAAGAGCTTTTTAAGGACTCGAAACACATTATTTACTTTCAAAACGAGTGATGACCTTTTGGGTCATCACAAGGAAAGACCTTTCAATGAACACGCATAGCGCGGGAGAAATTTGTAAGAGGAGCCCAATTATTCAGCGGCTAATCATGAAGCTCGTCAAATCTCTACAGTAGCAAGTCTAACACTCCACACAAGTCTAGTATCTAGTCCTATCATGAAATCAAGTAACTAACCAGGCAACAATAATTCTACCTGCATAAATAAAGCATGGAGTGAATCCTAATCTACCAGAACATACTCGGTAATACTAGCATGCGCACTGACACTCGTAACCTCATACATGGTCAAATCCCATAACATGTAGCATATAACAAGAATAACACATACTGGGTAATTTCCCCCTCAGAGGGTTAGACATGAGACTTACCCTACTCCAAAGTTCCATAACCGGCTCCAGCGCCTCTATAACTCTTACATTTAAAGTAAAATTGTCCGAAACTAGTCAAATAATGTGCAATTCAATCTAAAAAAAACTCCAACGCTTATAATTATTCAATTTATAGCAATTCCTTACTCCGCTCGAAAATCTAACAAAAATCAACTCTCAGGCCCACATGCCAAGATTCCAAAAAATTTCAAAAATAAACTTTACCCATAACGTTACAAACACAAATATATAATTTATTCCTAATTCCATTTCCAAAATCCTGGTCAAAATCCAAAATTATCATATTTTAGGCTTCTTACAAAAATCCAACAGTTTTTCCTAAATTTTTTCCCTTAAATCCACATATAAACACTATATTTAGCATACAAAAAGTGGGAAATTACTTCTCTTGTGTTGCAGGTTGAAAACTCCTCAAAATTGCCCAAGAACCGAGCTCCAAAAATCCAAAACGAAAATGATGAAATGACCAATCTCAATCCTTAAGTTCTGCTGAGTTTCGCTTCTCCGGATAGAATTCCGCATATGCAGCCTCGCCTCTGCGAGAAAAATCTCGCTTCTGCTATTCTGCTTCCCAGTCGACCCCATCGCTCTTGCATTCCAGGCACTGCACCTGCGTCGATATAGGTGCACATTTTCTTCTACTTCTGCGACGAAACGCCATCCCTGCCTTGGTCGCTACTGCGATGAGTGCCTCACTTCTGGGAGGTCGTTTCTACGAAGATTTCGCATAAGCCATCGCACTAGCAACCAAAAATTTCTAGCTTTTCCTTAAGTCCAAAAATTGATCCGTTAACCATTTAGAATCCACTCGAGGCCCTCGGGACCTTAACCAAATATAAGAACACATCCCAAAATACAACCGAACTTAGTCGAGGCCTCAAATCATGCCAAACAATGTCAAAATTACGAATCACGCCTTGAATCAAACTTATCGATTTTCAATCCAGAATGACTTCAAATTTCGCACACAAATCATAAATGACATAAGGAAGCTATTCCAAGTCTTGAAACCCCAGACAGTCATCGAGAAGATCAAAATCCACTTCAACCAAAACTTATGAAATTCATCCAAAATGTTGATTTTCCATAATAAGCGCCAAAATGTTCCCGGGCCACTCGATTATCAACCCAAACATACTCACAAGTCCTAAATTATCATATGAACATATTGAAACATTTAAATCCTAATTTCGAGGTTGTTTACTCAAGAGTTACACATTCATAAATTATTCCATTTCAAAGCTTCTGAATTTAGAATTTTCCATACGAATCAACTTTGAACTTTCCAAAATTCAACTCCGTCCATGCATACAAGTCATAATAAATAAAGTGAAGCTACTCAAGGCCTCAACTGCCGAACGACGCGCTAGAGCTCAAAACAACTGGTTGGATTATTACATATCTAATATTATAAACATAAATATTAAGTTATAGTGGTTATGAAACTTACATGTGTAGTCTATACCCGATCGTTGAACCATCTACGTTGTTCTGTCGGTGTCTTCTTATTTCGGATTTGAGTCATCATGAAGAACTCATCATGAGTCAGCTTCCTCCCAAATTCTTTTCCTAAAAATATAATAAAATATGTTAACTAAATTATAAAAAATATAGTTCAATAAAAAAATATTTGAATGCTTTAAGAAATTACTAGTAGTCTCCGCAGTTCCCATGCTCTTTGCACCCACATAGTGCAAGGAGCCACCCTTCTAAGATGCTCGGCCTTCTTTCCATGTTCACTCCTCTTCTTGAATTTCTCAGTAGCCCACTGCCTCAGCAGAACCTCCCATAACTGCAGTAGAACCCATGAAGGCTTATTATTTTTCTTCCGAGAAGAACAGAAGGAATTAGATAGTCTCTTCTGGCATTTGAACTCATAATTTGCAAGAATGGCATTGTTACGTCAGTCCTCCCATGCACACTTAGTCTGCAAATGAAGTATGTAATGTTGGATGAAAATATTTTTAATATAATATTTAAAATATAAAAATATTATTAAAATCTTAAATTGGTTGAAAATTTGCTCCACGAGCTCCGGTGAAAAATCACTCCAAGTCGTATAGGGTGCATCATACAACCGGCCAAGAGCTTCAGTGACTATCTTTGTAGTTTGAAGACTAGGTATGTATTTGCAACATAACAATTATATTAATAAACAAGACTAGCTATTATAATTCAACCAAAAAAAGTAATAAAAAAATCTTACCCATTGCCCTCAGGCCTAATGATCATTCTTTGATAACGATCATACCGCACCGCATCTGGATTATCCTCCTCTAGTGAATCTGAAGCGTGCGTAAAAGGGGAGACATTTGGCTTAACTCTAATATCCCAAAGGCAATGTCTAGAAATGCTAGGATACGAACTCCATGGAGAGGGAAACGGGACCGCCGATGAAGATGGATGTGATCTAGACCACTGCTGCAATCCAGACCCCTATTGCTATCCGAGTAGCTTTAATCTCTAGATGGATGTGATCTAGCCGATAGTGAAGCAAATGGAGCAGCTGACGGCTGTATCACCACATGGCCTTGTGACTGCTGACTCGCTGTAGCCATGAAAATATTTGCATTATGTGGAGGAAGCCGGGTATAGCCCTGTGGCAGAAAATGGTAAGGATACAACTAGGAGGGGGAAAGGTAGGTAGTATGATGAGTAGATGGATATATCAGAAAAGATATGTGCCTAGAAGACTGTTGATGGCCATCAACAACGGAGGGATGCAAGTGTGGAGTGGAAGAAAGCGAGGGTGTAGCACTCTCCTCATGATCAGTAGGCCTCTTATCCTTCCTAAACCTACCTCGACCTCTACCAGTTATCTGCATAAAAAAGAAAATATTAGAATTGAGAATATAAATCTTTATAAGATGATAGCACTTGAAAAAAACTAATATGCTAGTCATCTTCGAAATATGCTTCCTCGCCCGAAAATTCTTCCTCTTCACTTATTGAATTTTCATCAGGTGACTATTTGTCCTCATTTTCTATGGTTGTTATTTCCTTCATATCAACTTCAAATATACGTTGAGGATGCTCCAAGTCATTTTCTAACTGATCATCCACCATACGATTAGCATTTGAGGTATCTTTTTGGTAAGCAACATCTAGTACATTATAAATTTCTACCCTACAAACAGGCTAAGTTTTGATTACAACCAACCAATCAGACTTATCCCTCTGTAATGGATATGGAGCATAATATACTTACCTAATATTTTTTTGCAATTATAAAAGGATCATAGAGATCATACTCTTTGTTTTTATTTAGATCAATTATGTTGTACTGTGAGTGTTCCTTTTTGCCTCTTCTAGGTGATGGATAAAACCACTTGCATCAGAAAAGTATGATCTTATTATTTGGTCAACCTGAATATGATAATTCAAGAATCTCTTTGATCGCACCATAATAATCATTTTTCTCATCCTGGTCGCCTTCACCACCTTTAACACACATCCCACTATTATTGCTTTTTTTCTTTTTATAATTAGAGCATTCCTTGGTGTGAAATTTATAACCATTCACAAAATACTTAGACATTTTTGTAACCGTAGGTGCAGGTCCCCAAGATATATCTTTCAAAAATTGATTAACACCCTTGTTTGGATTATTGACCTACATGTGGTATTAAAAAATCACAACTGAGCAAGTATATTCACAAGTGACCAAGTATGTATATTCACATGTGAGCAAGTATATAAGTTACACTTACACACTCTTTAAACCACGCCTCAAATGTAGAATATACAGCATCATGGCCAAATTGACTCACGAAGTCACTGAGCGACATATTGAAACTTCTGTTAGTTGCATCGACCTAATTAAATAATAGTCCATGTAAATTAATTTTATGTAAATGCTTACTTAAGAAAGGTTTGAACTTCGGGACAATTTAGCAATACATGATTTGAAGCTGATTGTACTCAGGCCCCTATTTTATCGGTCTTTAGAACCTCGATTTGGTTAACAGAATATGGACATTGGTGGATATAATAGATCATTATCAATCATGATATTATGCTGATTGGGCCTATTTCTAGAACATGACACATGAATCTCGAAGTAGTACGAACAAAAATGGACAATTTCCTTTGCAAGATAGGTTTCGCATATAGATCCTTCAATCATATTCCCCTGTTTAACAAATCATTCACACTTGTCGATAGTCCTTCACATTGTCATATTACACGATAAAGTAAAAGAAAATTACAAGAATGAGTCGAGGTTTGATCATTGCCTCTCGAGTGGATACATCCACCTGCATTGAACCGACCCTCCAAATTGCGCCTCTTTTACAAGGTGAATTGGAAGGTGTTCCATAACGTCAAAGAAATCACACGAAAAAATCTTTTCCATCTTATTACAAATTGCAATAATGTTTTTATTCATATGAAATAAGTTTTCTTCCCTTAATGTGGTAGAACATAAGTCTTTGAAGAACAAACTTATCTCTATGATGGATTTTAAAATATTTTCAGGCAAACCACAAAATGCAATAGGGATTAAAGTTTCCACAAAGATATGACTGTCATGACTTTTCATATGAGTTAGCTTTCCTTCAACCATATCGACACATTTTCCCAGGTTCGAAGCTTAGCCCTCAGGCATCTTTAGGTTAGTAGTCCACTAACAAATATGTCATCTTTGTTCTAACGTGAATGTGTAGCTGGCCTTAGGCTTGAACACATTACCATTGTTCGAACACTGCAAATGTAATTCAGGTCACCTACAATATTCTTGTAAGTCTAGTCTAGCCTTTGGGTTATCCTTTGTCTTATTCTTATCATCTATCACTGTGTTGAACAAATTATCAAAATAGTTCTTCTCAATATGTATGATATGAAGTATGTGTCGGAGAAGATTATCCTTATAATATGGAAACTCTCAAAACATGCTCTGTTTTGTCTTGTTATTAGGTAACACTATATCCAAGAAATTTAGAAGGTGGAGCCTCAGTAACTTTAGTGAAGTTCTGAACTATTGGCCCAAGAATAGGTGAAGTTTTGAAGATTGACAAAACAAATCAGACATGGACCAGGTCCATCTTGTGAAGCACAGTCATGATCTATCTGTACATGTGAGATGCACGTGAAGGAGATAAGTCTAATTGATTGAGTAGCAATATCCCCTGATTTGATCGAAAAGGTTGCATATTGGATAAGGAGAGAAAGACTCCTTACATAAAGAGAACACAATCTAGGATAAAGATAGTGTTAAAGTTTGAGATCATCATGAACTCTTCTACAATAGAAGAGTAGCAATTGAATCCCAGTCAAACTCTGATTACTAACCTATTAAATGTCAGTGTTCTTCTCTTTTACAGGTAATGCACATAAGCAGAAGTTAAATTTAAATTGATAGAAAAAGAGCAAGGCGATTTTGCAAGTAATTTATGTGTGATTTGAGTGTGCACTCCTGAAGCAACTTGAACGAGATAGAAGAACCAGTTCCAAGTGTCTATCTTTTATTCTAGTTCAATTATAGCAGGTTATTTTACATTGTACCTTTTAGCTTTCGTATAAGCAATTGTATTTGGTACCTAGAGTGTTCAAGATAGAGTTAACTTGAAGTTGTCGCAGCAGTTGAGGATGTGTACCACAACGGGATTAGAGTTAATCCTTAGGTTTACAAAGAGTTTTTGTAAATGCTGTTTTGGCTCAGTGATTTTAGTGGAAGTTTGGGAAAATCCTACTGAGTAGTAGGTCGTGGTTTTTCATCTTTTGAGCCAGGTGTTTTCAACATAAAAATCTCGGTGTTCTTTATTTCCAGTGTTTATTATTTCGTAAACAGTAGTAGTTGGAACACCTAGAAGAACCAGGTTCTTCTATAGTCGGTTCATCAAAAATTGGGTACCACATAAATCACCCCCCTCTTGTGTGGTATTGACCTTTAAAACATCAATTGGTATCAGAGCGAGGTTATTCTTGAAGAGGTTAACACCTTAGGAAAAGATCAAGACGAGTGCACAACCTGGAAACAGGGAAGTACAATCCACTGCTAAGCCTCCACTCTTTAATGGTCAGTACTATCCTTGGTGGAAGAATAGGATGAGAGATCATATCATAGGAGAAAAGCATGAACTCTGGGACATAGTCACTATTGGTCACCTGACAACTATAAAGAAGAATGCTGAAGGAGTGGACGTGCCAAAGATAAGATCTAACTGCACTACTTAAGAATTGAAGAAATGGGAGAAGAATGCCAAGGCCAAGAAATAGCTTGTGTGTGGACTAGGTCCAGATGAGTACAGCAGGATTCAAAGTTGTACCACTGCCAAGGAAATATGGGACACGTTACAAGTGGCTCATGAAGGAACTCCTCAAGTAAAGAGATCAAGAGGAACACTACTATATTATCAATATGAGATTTCACTATGAAGGAGGGAGAAACTATACAAGAGATGTACACAAGGTTCACAACACTGACCAATCAACTTAAATCTCTTGGGAGAATTATCCTTGAAGAAGATAAAGTTGAGAAAATCTTGACAAGATTCTTACGAGTGACTTAGGAAAGCAAAATCACTGCTATTCAGGAATCAAAGAACATTGCTACTCTCAAGCTGGATGAACTGATTGGAAACCTAATGCCTATGAACTAAGGAGGCAAACCATGAAAATGGATGCATCCAAGAAGGAAAGAAGTCTGGCTCTCAGAATAGATGAAGGTGCAGATCTAGAGGATGATGAAATGGCCATGATCACAAGAGATTTTAAAAAGTACCTAATGAGAGGAAAGGGTTCTTCAAGAGGTACAACCTCCAACAAACCAAGGGCTCCTGAGAAACACACCAACAAGGGTTGTTACATATGATGTAAGACCGATCACATGATCAAGAACTATCCTCTATGGGAAATTGAATAGAAGAAGGAAAAGGCTAAACGAAGGAACATGCTCAACCCAAAAGGAATAAAGGATCAACAAAGGCTATGGTTGCTGTTTGGGGAGAAACATCAGATGAGGGCTCAGAATATGAAGCTGGAGATGAACAAACACTTATGGCCATCGAAGAATCAGATGATGAACAAGAGGTCCAAGTGACGGGAAGCAACCAAATATGGTACATGGATAGGGGTTGCTCAAAATATATGGCTGGAAGCAAGAAGCAGTTCCTTTCACTTGAGGACTTAAAAGGAAGTAATGTCTCCTTTGGAAATGGGAAGAAAGGGGAGATTATTGGGTTTCGAAAGGTAGGTAAGACAGACTCTCACTCCATTAAGAATGTCTACATGATAGCTAGCTTGAAGTATAGCCTAACCAGTGTGTCACAACTGTGTGACAGAGGTAACCTTGTAGCATTTACCTCTACCAAATGTTTTGTGATTAACCTTACCACTGACAAGATTGTTTTGCATGGAAAAAAAGTTAACAATATTTACATTATAGATTTGTCCACTCTTTAAGAAAATGAACCCACTTGCTTAAGTGTGTTGGATAGTGATCCCTTCCTGTGGCACAAAAGACTTCGTCATGCAAGTCTGAATCAACTCATCAAATAAGTCTCCAAGGACTTGGTGATAGGGCTACCTAACATCAAGTTCAAGGTAGACAAAGTTTGTGAGGTCTGTGCAAGAGGGAAGCAGGTAAGATCATCTATTAAAATCAAGAAAATGGTAAGCACAACCAGGACGTTGGAACTGGTTCATATGGATCTTTGTGGTCCATTGAGAACATTGAGCAGAGGTGGTAAGAAATATGTGATGACACTTGTTTATGATTATTCTAGGTTTACTTGGGTACTATTCTTAACATCTAAAGATGAAGCATTTGACATGTTTATTGCTTTTGTTAGAAAGACTCATAAACAACTAGGTAATCAACTTGCATCCATTAGGTCTGATCATGGAACTAAATATGAAAATGCTAAGTTTGCTGAATTTTGTGATGAGCATGGCATAGATCATAACTTCTCTGCCCCTAGGACTCCTCAATAGAATGGAGTAGTTGAAACAACAAACATGACTCTTAAAGACATGGTTAGGACTATGCTTCTTTCTAGTAAACTGCCCTATAGCTTCTGGGCAGAGGCTGTGAACACTGCATGTTACATGATCAATAGGTGCATGACTAGAATTCTTATAGAGAAGACTCCTTATGAGTTACATAAAGGGGGGAAGCCAAATATATCCCATCATAGGGCATTTGGATGTAAGTGATTTGTGCGCAATAATGGAAAGGACTCCCTGTCACACCACTTTTTTTACACGCCCGCCCCGAAGGATAGTGTATAAGGGAGTTTTTCCATTTAAAGTGACATTATTCGAAATGGGATTATTTATTTAATTAGAGTCGCCACTTGGGATAGGTTTGGCTTTTGGTGTCCCGAGTCACCGGTTTATCTTGAATCCCAAATCGAGGAAAATTTCGACTTCCCGAATGGAGTCTGCGAACCAGAAATTCTGAATAAGGAATTCTGTTGACCGGGGGGAAGGTGTTAGGCACCCCCGGATCCCGTGGTTCTAGCACGATCGCTTAAACTATTATAAATGGCTTAATATGTGATTTTAATACATGTCATCTTATAGTACAATTTTAAAATTAGTTACCACTTTTAATTAATTTTAAGGAAAATTGAACGTTGTTTAAAACGTGTCTTTAGATTGCGTCACATGAAATGCACCCGCAATTCGAATTACATTTTATTCAACGTTCTGGATTTGGATTTTGGTCACATGAAATGTGCACCCGAGTTTAGGAAACTAAGATTATTAAATAACGCGCCTAAAGCAACTAACGCATTGTTAACTTTGCGTGAGGTCATGAAAATTCGCTAAATGGCACGTCCCGTATTCTAAGGATTAAAATTAATCAAGTGAGAGCCATAAGTTTTTGGTTTATTGCTGAAAGAAATGATGTACTCTAGTCTAAGGAGTAGACTTAAGAATTTTAAAGTGACTTGATCACAATTGCCACTCAAAATTACGGCTAAGGTCTACTAATGCTTTTTTAAAAATTTTATTTAATAGATATTGGATACATTTTCTGAACTTAACTCCTTGCGTATCGAACAAAATTCGAGATAAACAAATTGTCAAAAATAGATTAAGCAGCAACTATTCCATTTAAATAAGAGAACAATTAACTACCATGATTAATAAAGCATTTCATCAAACAGTGATCATGCACAATAAAGGAAATGAACTGTCACATAGCCTACGTCATTAGAGACCATAAGATCAATTTATCCAAATAAAACATCCAGAGCTAAGTTTCAAACAAAGTGGATTTCCCAAATTTATTTAAATATTCTAGAGAAATAGATTAAGCATGATATTTATTATTGAATCAAAAAACAAGAGAACTGAACCTTCAATCGAGCTTTAAGGATATTTTCTTTGGTATTGACTTATGTGACTTTCAACATCGACTCGTTATCCAAATAACAAGATTACAACTTGACTCGCCGAAAACTTGACCTCCATGGTTCCTCAAACTTGACTGAAGAAACGAAGAACGGGCAGTGAATGGGATTCACAAACGAATCTCGATATGTCACGACCCGAATTTATCCCACCATCGGGCGTCGTGATGGAGCCTACTAACATAGCTAGGCCAGCCAAACATTACACATTCTCTATCCAACCTCAACAATATAATATTAAATAAGTGCGGAAGACTT
>MU721708.1:5078-22888 GCA_026770625.1 Nicotiana glauca | reverse complement strand
CCCCCAGTTTTCTCCCTATTCTCTAGCTTTAACATACTTGAGTGTCCTTTGATTCAGCCTATGATCATTTTTTCACACTGAACTGAATTGTATACAAGCACTCTTCCTGTCTATGTTTTGATGCTTTCATGTGTAAGGCATCCAAGTTCTGGTCATAACTTTTTGCTTATTGAATCTCTTCTACAGATTGGAGGGAGTGGTGTCCTGATTTCTCCGTTGACCTATATTTTTGATGAAGAAACACCAAGGTGGCGTGAGCTCCTTTCAATGTTGGGGCTTTGATCTATCTAATGAGTGCCTCGCTTAATTGGTTTTTCACAACCACAGTACATTCTTTTTTCGAGAGAGGCCAAAATGTTGGAACTGGGACTCCATATGGGAGACCTAGTTGGGGAAATCCATGTTGTCAATTAGCCGGGCCAAGTTTTATTGTGTTGACGTTTAGGCTTCTTATATCAGTTTGCTGTAGATTAATATTAGCTCTTGTTGTAACAACAATTTTGTCGTCATTTTGCCCATGGCAATTCCAAGATTGCATAAACGATTTTCACCAAGGCATCTCCCTTCCCACCTTTCTTGTCTGGCCTTTCTGTTACTATGCCATGCTGAACGTTCATCGTGAGAACATGTTGGTAAAGTCTTGCAGAGCTGCTTTGCTCGACGCATTTAACTTTTACGTATGTATTTCTTCTTTTTTATAAATAATATTCCTAGTTTATTATGGTATTAGAACTTAATGATTCCCTATGTAGGTTTGGGTCAATAAGATAGGTTTGGGTTCGCGATGGTCTTCCCTCTTCTTTCTTATTTTTCATTCTGATTTCAGATGAGAATGGAGGAGATTGTGTCATTCTTCTTTCGATAGCAGGAGCATGAAATCACTATCCAGTCTATGGGAAAGATACACCAAAATCCAATACTATTTCTATCTTTATCTGATTATCTGTATTTGTCCTCCAAGTATATCATAAGAACACTTGAAAATCCAACGAATTAACCAAAAGAGTCTACTTTTATTTGCATAGTTATTGTTTTCTAATACCTCTTTATGGTGGTTTTGTTTCTTTCTTGTGACCAGCTACGAATGAAGGTGGCTGTTTGGTTTATGTTTTATAGCTTTTATCTGTAAATATTGAGTAATATCGTTTCTTCTACAATACCTGCATCGAAACCTAATCTCTCCAAAATCTCCAACGTCATAGTTGCCTTTAAGCATCCATTTTTAGCTTCGACTAAGAACATTGGGTTTTCTACCACGTTGCAGTCTTACAGTGAAGATTAATAATCTCCTATATCTCTTATTGTGCTTGAAATTTTCTTTGAAAGCACTAGTTCAGATCATTATCTTTTCTTTTTGCATTTTGTATTTAAAAGTAAAAAGTTAAACATCATCCTTAAAATATGAAATTATGAATACGCATTGATTGTCCCGTGAATTCTTGCTTCAAAATGGCAAGTAGCTTGAACTAGTGGTGTTTTAAGTGCTAATCAAGTGCATTTAATAAGGGATCAAATGTTAAGCCTAATCTTTGTACAGATTTGATAAATAGAATCAATAATAAGGTTTCACCGAAAAGCAAAATACGGTTATATGATCTATTTCTTGCAACTGAAAACTTAAATCAAGTGGCAATTTTAGGCCATAGTGGAATGGTAGTTTTGTAGCTTCTAATTTTTTTGTATGAGTAACTTTGAGTTTATTTTTTCCTGATTCAAGTCTTATTTTATGACAGCTTTAATTGTACTTAACACTTCTTTTTTTTGATAATGGCGGAATATATATATATATATAGGAAGACCGTCAAACCACGCAAGCTAGAACAACTGGGCTTCGAAAGATCCAATCTCACAAACTGGCTGGTTAAGGCCGTCCTGAAGTACTGGGGTAACGATGAACCCCTCTGGAACCTAAGATGGCCTTGCTGGAATGGTGTGGGCCAGAATCTCATCATCAAACTCCAACTGAGTGCTGTGTAAATATTAAGGACATGGTGTCCTTAGCATTTACACTGCACACATGAAGTTAAGGACGCTATGTCCTTAACATTTATACTCCACATATGAAGTTAAAGGTTCGGCGCTCGCTTACCGCTTGGCTATTACATAAACAATGAAGCTCATAAATTCTTTCTTTGTACTGCTTCTGGTTACATGATATATATATATATATATATATATATATATATATATATATATATATATATATATATATATATATATATATATATATATATATATATATATATAACAGTTCTTGCATCACAAAAAAAGGTGAACTTGCATGGAGCTTAGGATTAACAGGATTGTACTGCTTATATTGCTTCTTGATTGCATCTTTTGCTAGTAGATGCGCCACTTGATTCCCTTCACCAAAATTATGTCGAAGAAGTCGGTTCTTCTGCTGGAGCATCAATAATCTATATGCATGAACAATATTAGATAAAATGATGTAGTCGTGGCGAATTGCTTTGATGGCTTCCGTAGAGTCTGTTTCCAGCTCTAGTGGAAATAGTTTGAATTTCGTTTCAATTTTAAGGTCTTCTTGGATTGCCTGTAGTTCAGCGTGAAGGGGTGAAATTGCACTATCCACTTTTTGGTATCCCACTATCCAGTCACCCAAGTGATTTCTGAATACACCCCCTAGACCAAATTTATTACCACTATTTTGGAAAGCTCCATCGGTATTGAGTTTATACCAACATTTTGGTTGTGAATGCCACGTTATGTTGATGTGAATATTGTTCTGGATGGTAGCGCAGGTGGAATTCAGGTAGTTATATTCTATAGCATGGTTCTTAATAACGTTTAGGAGCGGTGAAAAATTTGTATTGTTTATATTATTATTATTTCTATTAATCCAAATACCCCAAAGTAAAAAAGGAAGTAAGTCAACCCAAGTGATATTGAGAATTGAAAGTCGTTTGTTTTTTCCTTTAAGTTAAGAAAACAATGGTAGTTTGTATTGAATATGAGAGTATTAATACCCAAAGACCTCCATATGTTTAAAACAATTGGGCATTCGAGGAAGATATGATTGATAGTTTCTTCCTATTCTCGACATATAGGGCATTGATGATCGATATTTATTTCTATGTGATGAAGATAGGATCGACAAGGAAGTCTATTATGGAGGCATTGCCAAAGAAAATATTTGATCTTGTTGGGGCGATGTAATTTCCATATCCAATTGAAGTTGTGGTCTCCTTGACTTGGCCAATCATTTAATAGATGATAGCACGATTTTGTGTTGAATATACCATTGTTTGATCCCCGCCTGTTGGGATCAAACTGGATTTGTCGTTGTTTGTTGTTATTAGTATTCCATAAAGGTTTGTCATAGCTATTTTCGCTTAGAGGTTCATGGATAGCCTTTGTGTTGTTAATAATAGAGGTGGAAAAATTGAAGGAGAATTTTGAGAAGTTTCATTTTCCATTAATAATTAGGTCCTTTATCGTAAGATTTAGTTCTTTATTTTAAAGAGGACATTCTATACAATTTCTTAATGTTGGTAAGAGAGGAATCCAACAAGTATCCCAAATGTTTAATTTTGAGTAATAGCACAGTAGCCAGAGAATGCCTTTGTTGCAAGTGGTCCAACCTTTGAGGATGCTTTCCATACGAAGGATGTATTGGTGGGGTTTTTAGTGCCATATTTTTGAATGAGCATATTTTCCCCGGGGGTGCTAGGTTTTGCAAGAACTCTCCATGTTAAACCACATAATAAAGCCCTATTTTTTGAGTTTGCGGCCTTTAGGCCTAGGCCACCAAGGTCTTTAGGATTTGTAATGGTTTTCCAATTGATTAGATGGAGTTTTGTGCATTCATTAGTGGTGCCCCAGATAAAATTTCTCTCGATTTGATCAATTTGCTTGTGAATTTTTGTAGGAAGCAAGGTGTATTGCATAACATGATTTGGGATGGAACTCAAAGTTGCTAGGGCTAGAGTAGTTCTGCCCACCATGTTTAGAAATTTTGCTTTCCGTGTGGAGAGCCTCTCCCGAATCTTGTCAATGATGAATTGGTAATCAGATGCTTTAGGATATTTATCTAGGATTGAAAAGTCCGGATATTTTCCAAAAGACTGGCTTATTTTGGCATTGAAGCCATTTGCTATTTCCTTGGCGGATGCCATTGTGCAATTTTTGGAGAAGAGAATTTTGAATTTTTGTAGGTTGATTTTTTGGCCTGATAAGTTAAAAAATATATTGAGGCAATTATTAATGGTGTTATAGTTTTTTTTGTCAGCCCTGGCTATTAGAGTAAGGTCATCTACGAAGAATAAATGGGATATTCCTATAACTCGATTGCTCAGATGGATGAGATCCCATAAGCAGGTATCTACTTGATGAAGGATTAGACGCGAGAGCATTTCCATACACAGGATAAAGATATACGGCGAGAGTGGGCATACTTATCTAATACCTCTACTTGGGGTGAAGAATGTAATTGCTGTCTCGTTGACCAAAATTGTAATTTTACTAGTGCAAATGCAATTCATAATGAGCCGCATTACTTTGGGAGGGAATTTGAAGTATGTTAGGGTTCGATAGATAAAAGACCACTCTAATCCGTCGAATACTTTTTCTAGATCAAGTTTCAGAATCATATGATCTTTCTTTCCCTTCATTTTCCTGAATTGAGAGATTATTTCCTTAGCATTGTCACAAGCGCATCTTCTCTAATAAAGCTGGATTGGAAGGGACTGATAATATGGTGAAGAAGAGGTTGAAACCTATTTGCTATGATTTTTGTAATAGTTTTGTAAATAGTATTACATAAACCTATTGGTCTACCGTTTTTAAAATTATTGGCATTTGACACCTTAGGAATTAGGCCGATGTATGCACTATTAACCTCTGAAGGAAGAGTTTGTGATTGGAAGACTTGTGTGCAAAGGTCAATAACGAATTGACCTACTATGTCCCAGTATTTTTGGTAAAAAAAAAAAGTATATACCCTCTGGACCCGGTGATTTAAAAAATTTAAAGAAAAATATTGCATTGACTACTTCAGCAGGTAACAGTTGTTTATCAAGGATTGCAATCTATGTTAGTGAAAGATTGAGGGTTATACTTAATACCTGATCAATTGGTTAAGGTGTGGTCAGTTTTGAACATGTCCTGGAAGAATTCTTAGGTGTGTTGAAGTATTTGAGCAGGATCGTTTATCCAATTGCCTAAATCATCTTTGAAGTAAGTTATTCTATTTTTTCGGGATTTATTAGTGGTCGCTATGTGAAAAAATTTGATGTTTGCATCTCCTTCCTGAATCCAGAAATTCTGGTCCTAAGTTTTCAATAATCGTCTTCTATTTTAATGATATCGTTATAACATTTTGAAGCCTAGTTTCTAGACTTTGGAGGAAGGTACTAGCGGTGTAATTTCTAGAAGACTGAATGCCCTTGAGTCTGGCCATAATCCTATAAATATCTCGGTAGTGCATATTTTTCCACCTTTTGACTCTGTCTGAGAAAATATTAGAGCCTTGAGTATAACTAGAATTCTTCCAGCTATCTTTTATTAGGTTTATGAAATTCGGATGGCGACACCAAAAGGTTTCTAGTCTAATTGATTTTCTCAACGTACAATTTTTCTTAGGGGTAATTTCTATTAATAGGGGATTGTTATCCGAATGCGTTTTGGGAAGATGAGTTAATATAGCCTCAGGTAAAACATTGATCCATTATTTGTTGGCAAAGACTTTATCTAGCCTTTTCATGATAAGGCCTTTATTACTTTTCCTATTGTTGGACCATAAACTTACATCCTTTAAACCCTAGGTCAAATTAGGTTGCTTGTGTTGATATAATCCCAAATAAGATTCGATCTTTTATTATTAATACGTTTCTCTTCTTTTTTTAATTAAAGTTTAGAACATCATTAAAATCACCGCTCACTAACCAAGGACCCTTGATGGCAGTGCGCGTGTTTAAAAGGTTGTTTCACATTTCGTTCCTAAGCTTCCTATCAGTACTAGCATAGATAGAAGTAAATACCCAAGATTTATGAAGAGAAATTACCTCAATAGTAGCACTTATCTCCTGGCTCCTTGATCGGGTCCAAGCCTGCACTACTATTGAGTAGCGAGGATGGTCGATGCAGTTTTACCCAACAAAGTCGGGATCGAATCATAGGGAGTTAGATTTATATTTGAGTCTAGATGTGGGTTTTGCTCTTAATTAAACTTCCACACATGGTTAGTTTATTTTCTACTCTACTTCTATTCTATAGCATAAAATAATTAAAACTAAGTAATGTTTCTTATGTTGATTGTCAAGAGTTAAAAGAAAATAGGGTAGCGACTTCCTCATAGGTGATATGTAATAGGTAGCATGTCACGACCCAAACCCGGACCCGGTCGTGATGGCGCCTCTCATGGGGACAAGACCAGCCAACTAAACCCAATTCGTCTTTTCAAACAAATAGTTAAACATAAATAAACAGCTTAAATATGACTTAAAAATATTAATTAACGGAAATACAACCCAACACAGCCCTAATCGGGGTGTCACAAGTCACGAGCATCTATCAAAATATAAATCCACTACAAGGTCTAAAATATACAAAATCGGAATAATGAACAAAAGAGAGGAAAATGGTGCTGCGAACGCCGGCAGTCACCTCACTACTCCTATAGTTCTGCCTCTGATCAGCCAGAACCCGCTACCGGATGAACAAATACCTGCATCTGCACGCGAGGTGCAGGGAGTAAAGTGAATACTCCAACTCAGTGAGTAATAAGGATAAATAACAACTGAGTAGTAAGAAATCGCGTAAAGCAAACCATCATGCTATATAGGAGCAGTGAAAAACCCTTTGAGGGAAAGCAGTGAAGCTGTAAAACATTTAGAAATGTCTTAGCTTAGTTTAAAACCTCTTTTAAAAATGACTTTTTCAACAGTTATGCAAATGAATGCAAAATAAATAGTGCAGATAAGCACAAAAGTCCACCTCTCGGGCACCACACTCGGTTATCAGATAAAACCAGAACAATAGGTGAATATTGCAAGAAGAAGCACAAACAACATATAATGGCAGACAAGTGAAATAAGGTGAACACATCAAACAGTACCGGTACCGCTGCGGCGTGCAACCCGCTCCACATATCGCTGCGGCGTGCAGCCTGCTCTATTTATCGTCGACGGCGCTCACTAGGGGTGTGCAGACTCCGGGAGGGACCCCTTACGGTCCAAGCGCAATATAAATCCATCTCGTGTCATCAATTTAGGCCCTCGGCCTCATATCAATATCAGTATAACACTGCTGCGACGTGCAACCCGATCCTTAAGTATCCTTACAATACAGGCCCTCGGCCTTACTCAGTCAACAAAATCACACAAGCCACTCGGGCAACAATAAAACATGATGCTCAGCCCAAAAATATTTTTAGTAATATTATTTCGAGTGTTTAAGACATAATAAACTTGGTTAGAGTTCTAAAACAGTGGGAAATACATGACTGAGTTCAATTATATAATTAAAAAAGTTAGGAATTATCAACAACAATCCTCGAAGGGTTCAAATAACTGGCACGAAGCCCAAATATGGCAATCAGCCCCAAATTATGATGATAATAAGTAATTTCAGTCAAATACGCAATAAATTCATCAATCGGGACAGACCAAGTCACAATCCCAATGGTGCTCTACCTCACGCTCGCTACTCGGCGTGTAAGTTACCTCAATATAGCACTACGATATGTGAATCCGGGGTTTCAAATCCTCAGGATTTCATTTACAATCATTACTCACCTCGAACCGGCGAAATCTCTAGCTCGCGACATCTTTGCCCCTCAAATCGCCTCCACGCGCATCGAATCTATCCAAAATCAAAGCGAATACATCACAATATGATAAGGGAACAAAGCCCAAGCGAAAACAAACAATAACGGGCGCAAATCCCGAAATTACCAAAACCCGAGCCCCAGGCCCACTTCTCGAAAAATCAAAAAATTAACATCATCGGATTCCTTATCTCGCCACGAGTCTATACATGCCAAAAACTCCTAAATCCGAGCCCAAATGAACCATCAAATCCCACTTTGAAATACCAAATTTCCAAGCCCTAGCTTTACCTTCTTTTGATGAATTTCCACAAATTTCTATGTTAATTCTACCATTAAATCATGTATTTAGGTCAAAGAACTCACCTCCAATCACACCTAGTCGAAATCCCCTTCAATTTCCGTCCAAAAGCTCTCAAGGTCGATCAAACATGGTGGAAATAAACCTTAGCTCGCGGAACAAAATGAGCTTTTAAAACCCTTCTCTGAACAGGAATTTTCGCTTCTGCGGTTGCCTTACTGCATTTGCGACTACCGCTTCTGCGGTTATACCTCCACTTCTGCAGCTCTTCACTATGCCCAGGACTGCTTTTGCGGTCAAGCCCCGCTTCTGCGGACCCCACTTATGCGGTCAAACATCTGCTCCTGCGAAACTCCTCTAAAGCGTGCGGACCGCTTCTACGGTCATTGTCCGCACCTGCGGACACCGCACCTGCGGAATTAATCCGCTTCTGCGAAATTCTCCAATTGGACAACTTTCGCACCTGTGACCCCTACTTCGCATTTGCGGAACCGCATCTGCAGCCCCTTTTCCGCAGATGCGGAAATACGAGATATCAGAAATCTTCAGAAATCTCACAAGTCCAAATTCATCCCGATGGCCATCCGAAATCACCCCGAGGCCTTCGGGACCTCAACCAAAAGTGCCAACCCATCCTAAAACATCATTCAAACTTTCTCCAATCATCAAAACACCACAAACAACACCAAAATCATCAAATTACATCGGATTCAAGCCTAAGTTCTTCTAAAACTTTCGAATTACGCATTTGATCAAAAACCCGACCAAAACACCTCCGAATGACCTGAAATTTTGCACATACATCCCAAATCACCTAACGAAGCCATAACAACTCTCAGAATTCCATTCCAACCCTCGGGTCAAAATCCCACATATCAACCGGAATTCGGCAAAATACTAACTTCGCCAATTGAAGCCTAATTCTACCCCGGACCTCCAAAATAAATTCTGATCGCACTCCTAAGTCACAAATCATCCCCCGAAGCTAACCATATCATAAAAACTCCAATCCGAGCTCATATGCAAATAAGTCAACTCTCGGTCAAAGCTTTCAAATTCGAAGCTTTCAACTGAAACTGTTTCTTTCAAATTCATTCCAAATTTTTCCTGAAAACCAAAACCAACGATCTATCTCAGTCCCAATACATAACACGGGGCAAGTCATGCCCGAGAACTGGCGATCAAAGCGCAAAAACTCAAAACGACCGGTCGGAACGTTATATCCTCCCCCACTTAAACACACGTTCATCCTCGAACGTACCCAGAGTTGTCCTAGAAGCCTACCAATAGTCGAATAACCTTACCAAGCATATACCCGGGGAGTGATCCCACGTCACCCTATCTCGCATAGGTCCGATAATGCAACATAGTTGGAATTTCACAACCCATATAGTCCATAAACCATAGAACCACATTGCACTTTCCAAAATCATACACAAGATCAAAACCTCACATTTATACTCAGAATAAGCCCAAACGAGCTGTAATAACCTATACCTGCAACATCAGGTGCAATCATATGATATACTGCATAACCCAAACACTCAAAATGATAACTTCTATTCACAGCAGTTGCACACAACACCCGAATACCGGTAGAAAACCTCTTATCAACTAAGGTATTATTCCACACTTCTATTTACTGCTAGTGATAAATGAAACATGCAATAAACCGTAACCATCTCTCAGGTCGACCATTCATGAAGTCACTTCCCTTTTGGCTAATATCACAGAAGATTCCCGAGTCGAACCTCGATATTATCCTTCCAACAAGCTGAAATCAAATCCGTTCGTATTCATTAATGACCCCAACGATCACCTCAAATCCAACACACCACTCTAGTGACATGACATATCAATATAGGCCTAAGCCATGACTTGCATATTTCACACACCAATAAGGAACGGTCTGAACATAATCAAATCATGAAGATGACCCAAATGAAAGAGATGTACCTCAAGCTCATCAGTACCATCACAACACACGGCTGAGAACCCGTCTCACATCATGGAATAGATCACACAAACATAACCCACAAGGTCATATCTCCACATAGCTTCGTTGCAATGCGCGATCCTATCCAAATATTGTTACACATAAAAAACCTCAAGTCACTATGCTCAAAATCGACAGCCACGCTCAATTTGATGTCTGGAACCCAAGCAAATCATTACACCTATGGTGAAACAAATAACATATGCCACACAAGCCTGATAGAACATAACAGGTGCGTCAATCACCGAGCAACACCCAATTACTCTTCCCGCTCGACTTTCACTATGAATCCCCAATAGAACCGCACCACATGTGCCCATAACCAATGAATCATATTGTCTCGCAGCACAAAAGCAACTCATAGATCTCCCCAGATCACTAACAAGCTCACTAACGATCGAATCAATCTATCCCTCAACAATAAAATTTTGGGGCCAACCAAGCCGACTCAAGCTAGGACACGCATCTACATTGACCTGCCAATGAACCAATCATCAAGGAAGCCTAAAGCTTCTTCTTCCACTATTACAGCTCCTACCGGAGCCATACAATACGGTGTTCGTCACCAAATCAATACCGAAATCCACAGCCTCGCCCGGCAACATGCCCGGCCACAAGAAATGCATCCGAAAAGTCCCTCAACTCCGGAACTGAATCAATGGTAGAAACCTCTTCACTGACATCCATCATGAATGCCCAACTAAGAAAAGCAACCCTTCCCAGCCGTCCGCTGGTCCTTGAAATATAAACCACTCTGCTAGAACACAATCCGACGCACTTCACCACTCAACCCGTGGCATTTCCGATATAGCCCATAGCGCAATAGTCCAGAATAACCCAACACTGAGACAACCAGTCTACACCCCAATATCATATCCAAAATCTAACTTACCAAGCAAAAAAAGATCCACTCGGGCCTCCGAATCCCCGGTAGTTGCTAAACAGTGCCGACACACATGATTTACAACCACATCATAGCATGTATATGAGAACTTCTGTCTCCACATCCACACGACACATGAATCATCTTATACAATCCCTATTTCGCCGTCCGAACACGTGCACACCTTTAATACCCAATCATTCCATGATAGATACTCTAAAATTTCCCTGTGCCACTAAGCAAACCCGAATACCACCAGTCAAGCTAAAAGAAGGTGCCACAATACTACCGAGGTGCTACCAACTTAATCACATCACCCTTTTTCTAAAACCTATACTCTCGTCAAATCACTTCCAAATAACAATACCATTTCCTTAATCATCTGAGGCTACCCGCTGCCTAAGAGTGTTATGAACTTCCTTTCAGAACTGAACTGAAACCTCATACACGCAAATCTCGATCCTCCACAACATACCATATTTACCACACCATCCAAGGATAACAGGAAAACTTTTACCTCCCTTTCAAGCCAAAGACATCTACGCACTCCACTAGCTAAGAGCTTCCATTGATCCCATCTAGAAGAAAAATCATTACACATCCCATACCTCTCATATTCGTAGAAAATGCACCGCTCCAGCCACGGTAGAAATCAACAAGAACTCTCCCAATTCCATTTGCACAAATTAAACTGCCAGGACTGAATCCTTCTAACTAGACCAAGCTAAGCAAGCCATTAAAGCCCATGAGCATTGCTGCAAAATGCCTGTAAAAACCCATTACTTCGAACACATACACAGAATTGATCATTTCCTTACCATGCCGATTCGATCTACTATCAAACCATTCCATCTATCTAAATTTCCTTCTGATTCATTTTCAACTCGATGCTCCCTCTTGCTGTAGTACCATAATCTCTTAATCCCTGGCTCGCTACACGAGACCCAAGCACAAGACCACACTATCTAGGACCCATAAGCTGATGAATACTCTCTCAAATATTACCAGAAACATCACGCTCCCGAATACTTTAATCTTAAGAACTTCCTGCGAATCTAAATCTGTTGCCTTTACTTTCCTGATACTGATACATAGGATCCCCTAATTAACATAAAAATACCACAAGTCTTTACCTTTTCCAATGAAAACACAGTCTCTAACCACATGCACAACCTTAAGATACCCGATTGCCCCCTGTAGAATCTTGAACGCATTAGAACCATTCTCAAAATTCATTCACTCTTATTCAAACTGCAAATTACCTTACTTAACGAACAGAACCACTCGTGCCTCCTAGGCACTCCGACACCGCAAAAATGAGGTCCTCGTCCCAATACAACCAAGCAAATTCCTGCTCTATGCACCGAGCATTCTTTACCAACAGCAACTCTAGACATTTTGTGATTCTCATACCCTATGAAGCATAATATAACCTTTGCCAATATTTTCCTTTTCTCGAGCCATAGCTAATTCACTTTCACACCTCAAACTAGAACCGACATAGCACCTAACCGTGCAATCAACTACTCACAGCAGACTCCCTCACTTGGCTCGAAGACATAGATCAAGATACACTCAATAACTCATAACACTTTTACTCTATTGATGCCACAATACTGTAGTGAGATTAAACTCCAATCATTTATAAGTTTGTAAAAACACAGATCATCTACTGCTGTAATCTTCTACAAATATCGCATTCATCTCCGCAATAGTGAAGCCCACTCTCTTAAGCAATCCAAAATTTTAAACTTTGACACGTACCCTTCCATTACACATGAGATCTTCTAACATACGCATAAGGATCACACCACTTCAGAACACTCCGCATGAGATAACCCACCTGTTTCGCCTTAATATAACATTTCCGTATACCTTCCATCGTCATACATATTACACACCCAATTAGTTTTCCTAAGCCAGAACTTATACCACAACATGGAATTTACTCCACTCTCAGCTGGAAACATGAAAAGATTCTTTACGCACCCATAACTCAGAGCTACACGTCCAATCATAATAGCAATCATACACTTAATAGTTCATTTATCATCCAGCAGACGCTCTTCGTTACTTCCAAGTCACATAGATACATCTCGCAGTACCAACATACTCATCGCATGGCTATCCAACCGTCACTTCCACTAACAGGGACAACACCAAGCATATAAGTTCAAAACACTTATTCACACAATCAGCATATCGGTGCTCAAGCCATAGGCAAAGGTCCGGCCTCCAGTCCTCCAGACTGGCCCAACATCAAACACAGAGATCATATCTCACCCCTTGATCGGGGAATCACAAGCCATCAAGGCATATCAAATTATGAGCGCTCATGCGCACATACGAATGCGGGGAAGAAATTTCAAGAGTTATATCTCAAGCTGAATCAAGTACGCACGATAAGGATTCCAAGAACGTGAAGTTTTCCTAAAGGTTTTGTAGCCTTTCGAGGATAAATAAAGACGTCTCCGTACCGATCCGTGAGACTCTACTAAACCCGCTCATGACTCGTGAGACCTAGTAACCTAGGCTCTGATACCAACTTGTCACGATACAAACCCGGACCCGGTCGTGATGGCACCTTTTGTGGGGACAAGGCCAGCTAACTAAACCCAATTTGTATTTTCAAACAAATAGTTAAACATAAATAAATAGCTTAAATATGACTTAAAATATTAATTAACGAAAATACAACCCAACACAACCCTAATCGGGGTGTCACAAGTCACGAGCATCTATCAGAATGTAAATCCACTACAAGGTCTAAAATATACAAAATTGGAATAATGAACAAAAGAGAGGAAAATGGTGCTGCGAATGCCGGCAGTCACCTCGCTACTCCTATAGCTCTGCCTCTGATCAGCCAGAACCTGCTACCGGGTGAATAAATACCTGCATCTGCACGCGAGGTGCATGGAGTAAAGTGAGTACTCCAACTCAGTGAGTAATAAGGGTAAATAACAACTGAGCAGTAAGAAATCACGTAAAGCAAACCAACATGCTATATAGGAGCAATGAAAAGCCCTTTGAGGGAAAGCAATGAAGCTCTAAAACCTTTAGAAATGTCTTAGCTCAGTTTAAAACCTCTTTTAAAAATGACTTTTTCAACAGTTATGCAAATGAATGCAAAACAAATAGTGCAGATAAGCACAGAAGTCCGCCTCTCAGGCACCATTATCAGATAATACCAGAACAACATGTGAATATTGCAAGAAGAAACATAAACAACATATAATGGCAAACAAGTGAAATAATGTAAACACATCAAACAGTACCGATACCGCTGCGGCGTACAACCCGCTCCACATATCGCTGCGGCATGCAGCCCGCTCCGTTTATCGTCGACGACGCTCATTGGGTGTGTGCAGACTCCGGGAGGGGCCCTTTACGGTCCACGCGCAATATCAAGCCATATCATGGCATCAATATAGGCCCTCGGCCTCATATCAATATCATTATAACACTACTGTGACGTGCAACCCGATCCTTAAGTATCCTCACAATACAAGCCCTCGGCCTTACTCAGTCAGCAAAATCACATAAGCCACTCGGGCAACAATAAAACATGATGCTCAGCCCAAAAATATTTTTAGTAATATTATTTCGCGTGTTTAAGACATAATAAACTTGGTTGAGTTCTAAAACGGTGGGAAATACATGACTGAGTTCAATTATATAATTAAAAAAGTGAGGAATTATCAACAACAATCCCTGAAGGTTCAAATAGCTGGCACGAAGCCCAAATATGGCAACCAACCCCGAATTATGATAATAACAAGTAATTTCAGTCAAATACGTAGTAAATTCATCAATCGGGACGGACCAAGTCACAATTTCCAATAGTGCTCTGCCCCACGATCGCTACTCGGCGTGCAAGTCACCGCAATATAGCACTAGATGTGCGAATCCAGGGTTTCAAACCCTCAGGATGTCATTTACAATCATTACTCACCTCGAACCGGCGAAATCTCTATCTCGCGATGCCTTTTCCCCTCAAATCGGCCTCCACGCACGTTGAATCTATCCAAAATCAGAGCAAATACATCACAATATAATAAGGTAACAAAGCCCAAGCAAAAACAAACAATAACAGGCACAAATCCCGAAATTACCAAAACCCGAGCCCCGGGCCCACTTCTCAAAAAATCAAAAAATTAACATCATCGGATTCCTTATCTCGCCACGAGTCTATGCATATAAAAAACTCCCAAATCCGAGCCCAAATGACCCATCAAATCCCACTTTGAAATACCAAATTTCCAAGCCCTAATTTTACCCTCTTTTGATGAATTTCCACAAATTTCTATGTTAATTCTACCATTAAATCATGTATTTAGGTCAAAGAACTCATCTCCAATCATACCTAGTCGAAATCCCCTTCAATTTCCGTCCAAAAGCTCTCAAGGTCGATCAAAAATGGTGGAAATAAACCTTAGCTCGCAGAACAAAATGAGCTTTTAAAACCCTTCTCTAAACAGGAATTTTCGCTTCTGCTGTTGCCTTACCGCATTTGCGACTACCGCTTCTATGGTTATACCTCCACTTCTGCGGATCTTCACTATGCCCAGGATCGCTTTTGCGGTCATGTCCCGCTTCTGTGGACCCCACTTATGCGGTCAAACATCCGCTCCTGCGGAACTCCTCTAAAGCGTGCTGACCGCTTCTGCGGTCATTGTCCGCACCTGCGGACACCGCACCTGCAGAATTAATCCGCTTTTGCGGATCTCTACAATTGGCCAACTTTCGCACCTGCGACCCCTGCTTCGCATTTGCGGAACCATATCTGCGGCCCCTTTTCCGCAGATGCAGAAATACCAGATATCAGAAATCTTCAGAAATCTCACAAGTCCAAATTCATCCCGATGGCCATCCGAAATCATCCCGAGGCCCCCGGAATCTCAACCAAAAGTGCCAACCTATCCTAAAACATCATTAAAAATTTCTCCAATCATCAAAACACCACAAACAACACCAAAATCATCAAATTACATCGGATTCAAGCCTAAGTTCTTCTAAAACTTCCGAATTACGCATTTGATCAAAAACCCAACCAAAACACTTCCGATTGACCTGAAATTTTGCACACACATCCCAAATCACCTTACGAAGCCACATCAACTCTCGGAATTCCATTCCGACCCTCGGGTCAAAATCTCACATATTAACCGTAATTCACCAACATACTAACTTCGCCAATTCAGGCCTAATTCTACACCATACCTCCAAAATAAATTCCGATCACACTCCTAAGTCACAAATCATCCCCCGAAGCTAACCATATCATAAAAAGTCCAATCCGATCTCATATGAAAATAAGTCAAATCTCGGTCAAACCTTTCAAATTCGAAGCTTTCAACTGAAACTGTTTCTTTCAAATTCTTTCCAAATTTTTCCTGAAAACCAAAACCAACGATCTATCTCAGTCACAATACATAACACGGGGCAAGTCATGCTCGAGAACTGGCGATCAAAGCGCAAAAGCTCAAAACGACCGGTCGGGTCGTTACATAGCAAGAATCTAGGGAATCATGTGATTAAATAGGGTTGTAGTATAACTATCACACCCGGGTACTCACTCTATACCTCTCGGTAGTTTGAGTGATTTTTCCCAATTTGGCTTTCTCAATTCCCAATGGGTATTCATGCGATACAAGTGATGTTAGTTCAAGTCGGGTATTACTTGCTCTAGGTTTAAATAGGGGTGTCAATGGTTCGGTTCAACCGATTATTTTATAAAATATGTACCATACCAATTTTTTGGTTATTCTATTATGTATAACCAAAATTTAACTTTTCAAAACCGTCCCTATCATGTCGGTTTCTTTTCGATATTGGTATAGTTCGGTTAATTTTGGATAACTTTTTTTAAGGTCATGTAAAAATCACTAGTAGAAGTAGAATGCAATAATATACGTACTTTTATAGGACTTAGCAAAACTCTCTACGCATTTTTAGGGCTCGTTTGGTATGAGGGATAAGGAATAATTAATTTCGGGATTAAATTTAAGAAGGGTTTATCCCATATTTGGTTGGGAGAATTACGGTATAATTAATCTTGGGATTAGTTATCCTCATATTGTAGTGGTTTTTTTATCCCCATGGAAATGTGAAATAAAAAATCCCGGGATAATTAATCCCAGGATAATTTCTTTCCAACCAAATGATCCCTTATAGTTTAAAAGGTGATGAATTAAGAAAATATGAAAGATTGCTAGAGTATAGATCCATCAACTATTTTACAACAACGTAAAAGAAACTAAGCAAATACAAAAAAAAATAAAAAAATCACACAAGTGTATTAAACCAAGTTGGAATTCAAGAGTAAAGTTTATAGAAGATTAAACATTCAAAAAGAAAAATCTAATGTCACGCCCCAAACTCGAGGGACATGACCGGCGCTCGACCGGGTATCCCCAGTCAAGCGGACCTGGGTGCCTTTCCTAACCCATGAGCCACCCCTTGTTTTCCTTATTCGGTATTCCAAGAACTAGCCATATGATAATTTTTTTTATCACTTTTTTTTTTCAAAACATATATACATAATAATTAGTGAAATTACCAATTCGTTGTCCAACAAAAGAAACATGAATATACATAGCTTCTAACCCACATCCACTGCCTATGGAGCCTCTAAAGATACAACGGGATAATACAGTACTTTCCGGTAACAAGGCTCCGACTATACCTTACACAACAACAAAATAAAACTACAAAGACAAGCGGCCTGAGCCACGTAGGGCCCCGAGAGGAATGGGGCTCACCAAAACAGTTGACGGAAGGCGAAGAGGGAGCTACGATCGGTGGGCTGGAATACCTGCTGCAGATCCACCTACAATCATGACAC
>MU721704.1:79790-103170 GCA_026770625.1 Nicotiana glauca | reverse complement strand
ATTCCTAAAATTATAAAATTATTTTATTTGAAATTTTTGGAATAATTTGCTTAGGGTAAAAATCACGTGCTCACACCTACTATTTTTGTTTTTTTTTTGTTTTGTTTTGTTTTATCTTTGAAAAACCATGGTAAACTGCTGGCAAGCTTCATACTGGGATTTTTGTCTTTTTTTGTACTTTCGAGGCCTTAAAAACCTCATTTTTAGTCATCTCGATTTGCAGGCTTTTGTCAGCCTTTTTGTTGAGGGATGACTTTAATCCTACTATTGTTGGGTTTTTTTTTGTTTTGTTTTGTTTTATCTTTGAAAAACCATGGTAAACTGCTGGCAAGCTTCATACTGGGATTTTTGTCTTTTTTCGTACTTTTGAGGCCTTAAAAATCTCATTTTTAGTCATCACAATTTGCGTGTACAGTCCGGGCGCGTAACCGCAAAGCTTAAATATGAATTCTGTGTGAAAAATGATGAATTTTGATATTAATATGATTAAAGTTGACTTTGGTCAATATTTTGGGTAAACGGACCCGGAACCGTGCTTGGACGGTTCCGGAGGGTCCGTAGAAAAATATGGGACTCAGGCGTATGCCCGGGATCGAAATCCGAGGTCCCGAGCCCGAAAAATAAATTTTTAAAAGAAATTGTTTTTCTAAATTTATATGGAAATTTAAAATGAAAATTGATTAGAAAGTGCTCGTATCGGGCCTGTATTTTAGTTCTAGCGTACAGGTCTTATATGTGGTTTAAGTGCTTCCTGTGAAATTTGGTTGAAATCGAACGTCATTTGACGTGTTTCGGACCTAAATATCTAAAAATGAAAGTTTATGAAGTTTGATGGAAAAGTGATGATTTTAAGGTTGATTCCTCGTTTTTGATGTTATTCTAGCGATTTGATCGCACGATTAAGTTCGTAGGATGTGGTTGAGTTAGTGAGTGTATTTGTTTAGGAGCCCCGAGGGCTCGGGAGTGTTTTTGGAGGTGTTCGGAATGGTTTTGAAACTTAGGAAAAATGCAGAAAAGTTGCAGCAGGTGAATAGTACTTTTCTTCTTCGCGTTCGCGGCTTTCAGCTCGCGTTCGCGTACACTTGGGCTCTCCCTTCTTCCCATTCGCAGAACAATCCTTGCATTCGCATAGTTTCAGCCCATCCTTCATCGCGTTCGCGTATATACCCACGCGTTCGCGTAGAGTAAGTTCCTGGACCCCATCCCTCCTCTTCTACGCGTTCGCGATTAGACTCCCCGCGTTCGCGATGCCTTGTCCCATTTACCCTTCGTGAACGCGATCCCTTTCCCAAGAACGCGAAGGGAAAATTCGCCCAGTAATTTTTTTTAAAAAGTTTCAGAAACAGTAGGTACGGGTTTAGTCCAAAATTTTCGCGAGCTCTCTTCTTCCCCAAACTCTAGGAGTCCATTGAAGCCCCCATTCTTCAAGACCATTTGGGTTAGTAATTTCCCACTCATTTCCTTAATTTTCCTTCATTAATTAGTGGATTTCTAAGCTAAAATCACATAGATTAGGGTGGAATTAGGGGAAATGGGTAGAGTTAGGGTTTTTCAATTTTCTTTGATTTAGACCTCGTCTTGGGGTCAAATTTGAAAATAAATTGTATATTCGAGGTCGTGGGGAAATGGGTGATATGAAATTGGTTCGAACCTCGTGTTTTGACCAAGCAGACCCGGGGTCGATTTTTGGAAGAAAGGTTGGGAATCTATATGTAGGCATTGGGCTTGATTTATTTAGCTATTATTGATATTATAAAGTCATTATTTCTTAGATTTGATTGAGTTGGAGCCGAATTCGAGAGGGAAAGCGGCCGTTATGGATTGATTCTAGTCGTGAAAGTTGAGGTAAGTGTTTGGTCTAATTATGTCTTGAGGGAATAGGAGTAGAGTCTTATGTGCTAATTATTAATTGTCGAGTATGGTGTATAGGCATGGTGACGAGTATCTATACATTGGTGTCTAGCATGACCGTGTGTCCTTATATTGAGATTATCCTAAATTTGTTGGGATTCTTCCATGCTTATTTGATGAGTTCTATATACTGTAAAGAACATGAGACAAAGATTATGATTACTAAAATCTGTGGAGCATTGGTTCGAGTTGTGTTACGGCTTGAGACGGTATACGATATGAAATGGCTCTTTAGAGCGATGGCTTGAATGAAAGTGTATTGTAAGTGAGAAGTGTAAGAAAGAGAAAGAGTTAATGGTTACTCCCTTACCGGGACGTGTTATTGGTTTTGTTGACTTTTTTCTCCCTTACGGGATTTAGTTGTGTTGTTATATTCCCTTGTCGGGATTTCGGTCACTAGTTGTTACTCCCTTACCCTTTAATTGTGGTAGTTGACTGGGTGTGGCTTGTTTTTATATATGGGTCAGGCTGCACGCCGCAACATTAATAATTGTGGATCGGGTTGCACGCCGCAACAACACTATATACTTATGGGTCGGGTGTCACGCCGCAACAGTGATGATTGAGGATCGGGTTGCACGCCGTACCAGTATTATTTTGTGATTGGACTGGGTTGCGCACCACAACAAATTATAGTTTAAGTGTGCTTATTCCGGATTAAAGTTTGCTGTTGGCTGTTCTATCCTTAAGTTTAGACTTCTTGATTTAACTGTTGCCTCCCCACAACATGTTTCCCCCTCCTTTTATAAACTACTTATTTCCTCTTTATTTTTCGTAATATATTTCATAACTGCACAGGTTTATTTGGTAGTCTGGTCTAGCCTCGTCACTATCTCGCTGAGGTTAGGCAAGACACTTAGTAGCACATGGGGTCGGTTGTGCTGATGCTACACTCTGTGCATCTTTTTGCACAGATCACAGCGTCAGAGCAACAGCTATTGGACAACAGTAGAGGATCCGAGAGCTGACTTCAGTCCAGAGATCCCGAGGTAGCCTTGCTGATGTCTGCAGGCCCAGAGTCTCTCTATCCCTATTTTAGTTTGTTATCTTTGTACCAAAACAAACAGTATTATGTTTCATTCAAACCTAGTATTTAGTATTCTTTAGATGTTCGTGAGTATTGTGACACCAGTCTTGGGTAGAGGATTTTGTTAAACTTCCGCATTTCTTTCAGTTAATTATATTTGAGACTTCCGCTTTATCATATTATGTTTTGTTTTCATTAAATAGACAATAATTGCTAAAAGAAGTACATTAAGTTGGCTTGCCTAACTCCTACTAGTAGGCGCCATCACGACTCCCGAGGGTAGGAAATTCGGATCGTGAAAAGTTGGTATCAGAGCACTAGGTTCCATAGGTCTCACAACTCACGGACAAAATCGGTAGAGTCTGAGGGATCGGTACAGAGACGTCTTTATTTATCTCCCGGAGGCTACAGAGTTAGAAAAAATTTCACTTTTGTTCTTTCTTGTCGTCGATTCTGTTTCTCAAATACTGATTGTCTTTCTACTCTGTTCTTTCACAGATGGCGAGAACACGTACTTCCTCTTCTACCGCGCAATAGCCCGAGCCCCTAGTAGCAGCTCCTATTAGGGGCAAAGGATGAGGCCGAGACCGTGCCTGAGGTCGAGGCAGGGTCAGAGCTCAGCCCCGAGCAACAGCCCCAGAGGTGGAGCCTCATGTTGATTATGACGAAGAGGTTCCAGCCCCAGCAGCTCCAGTGGGCCCAGCTCAGGTCCCAGAGGGGTTTATAGCCACCCTAGTTCTTCAGGACACTTTGGTCAGGTTGGTAGGTTTTATGGAGAGCGTCTCTCGAGCGGGTTTGCTTCCAGTAGCACCAGCCACTTCTCAGGCTGGAGGAGGAGTTCAGACTCCTGCTACACGTACTCCGGAGTAGGTAGCTCCCCGGGCTCAGGTTCCAGTGGTTTAGCCAATTGTGGCAGTTCAGCCGGGTATTGTGACTCAGACCGGCAATGGGGCGACTATGTCCGCAGATGCATTGTGGAGGCTGGATAGGTTCATCAAGCCCTTCACCACCACATTCAGCGGTGCTTCTTCAGAGGACCCCCAGGATTTCTTATATAGCTGCCATGAGGTTCTTCGAACTATGGTTATTGTGGAGACCAATGGGGTCGACTTCGCCACCTTTCATCTAGAAGGATCCGCCAAGACTTGGTGGAGGGACTATTGTTTAGCCAGACCAGCAGGGTCGCCATCCTTGACTTGGGACCAGTTTGCAGAGTAGTTTTTGGAGAAGTTTCTCCCAGTTACTCAGCGAGATGCTCTTCGCGGGCAATTTGAGCGCCTTCAACAGGGCTCCTATGTCAGTCACTCAGTATGAGAGCCGGTTTATTAATATAGCTTGCCATGCTATTGTTATACTCCCCACCGAGAGAGAGAGGGTGCCGAGATTTATTGATGGGTTGATTCAGCCGATTCGTCTCCAGATGGCTATGGGCGCCGGGAGTGAGATCTCATTTTAGGAGGTGGCCAATGTGGCCCCACCGAGTTGAGATGGCTTTATAACAGGGAGGTGGTTATGGGTCAGATAAGATGCCTCGTCACTCAGGCAGATTCTGTGGTACCTCGTCTGGAGGTAGAGATTCTTATGGTAGAGGCTATCCTCCTAGGCCCTTTCAGTCAGCTCTACAGGTATCTCATGGTACTTCAGGCGGTAGTGGTCCTCAGCACATTATTTTTATCAGCAGCCTATCAGTGCACCACCACTTCAGAGCTTCCGAGGCGGTCATTCAGGTCGACAGGTTCAGTCTCAGTCTTCTCAGTTGTAGCATTCAGGCGGGTGCTATGGGTGTGGTGAGTATGGTCACATCAAGAGGGATTGACCGAGGTTGAGGGGTTCTCAGTCACAACAGCAGGGTCCTCGTTCTATGATACAAGTAGCAGGTGATCCACAGGTCACCCAGCCAGCTAGAGGCGGGGGTAGAGGCCATAGAGGTGAAGGTAGAGATCATAGAGGTAGAGCTCGGACCGCCAGAGGTAGATGCCAGCCAGCAGCCGATCGTCCCAGAGATATGGTTCAGGGAGGTGGGGCCCAGCCCCGATGTTATGCTCTTCCAGCCAGGCCAGAGGCTGAGTCTTCAGATGCAGTTATTACAGGTACTATTCTGGTCTATGATAGAGGTGTTTCGGTGCTATTTGACCCTAGGTCTACGTATTCGTATGCGTCGTCCTATTTTGCACCGTACTTGGTCTTGCCTAGTGATGCTTTGAGTATTCCTGTCTATGTATCTACACCGGTGGGTGATTCAATAGTGGTCGACCGAGTGCATCGTTCCTGCGTAGTAGTGTTTGAGGGTCTTTAGACCCATGTTGATTTGTTGCTCTTAGACATGGTGGATTTTGACGTTATATTAGGGATGGATTGGTTGTCCTCGTATCATGCTATCTTGGATTGTCAAGCCAAGACCGTGACCCTGAATTTACCAGATTTGCTCCGTTTGGAGTGAAAAGGGACCCCAGGGCATACCACCCGCAGTGTTATTTCATATGTGAAGGCTCGACGCATGGTCGAGAAAGGGTGTTTAGCTTATCTGGCGTATGTTCGTGATTCCAGCGCGGAGGTCCCTTCTATTGTTCTATTCCTATTGTTCGGGTGTTCCCCGAGGTTTTCCTTTCAGACCCGCCAGGTATGCCGCCCGACAGAGATATTGATTTCTGTATTGATTTGGCTCCGGACGCGCAGCCCATTTCTATCCCACCGTATCGCATGGCCCCGCCAGAGTTGAAGGAGTTAAAGGACCAGTTGTAGGATTTGCTAAAGAAGGATTTTATCAGACCTTGTGTTTCTCCTTGGGGTGCGCCGGTGTTATTTGTGAAGAAAAAGGATAATTCGATGAGGATGTGCATTGATTACCGGTAATTGAACAAAGTGACGGTTAAGAACAAGAATCCACTGCCGAGGATTGACAATTTGTTCGACCAGCTTCAGGGTGCAAAGGTGTTTTCAAAGATAGACTTGAGATCTGGCTACCATTAGCTGAGGATTAGGACGTTTGATGTCCCTAAGACAGCATTCCGCACTCGATATGGACATTATCAGTTGTTGGTCATGTCATTTAGGTTGACCAATGCCCCAGCAGCATTTATGGAGTTGATGAACCGAGTGTTCAGGCCTTATTTGAACTTGTTCGTGATAGTCTTTATTGATGATATTCTAGTGTACTCTCGCAGCCAGAAGGAGCACGAGCAACATCTCAGAGTAGTTCTTCAGACTCTGAAGGATAGTCAGTTATATGCTAAGTTTTCGAAGTGCGAGTTCCGGTTGCATTTCTAGGTCACGTCGTATCAGTAGAGGGTATTCTGGTGGACCCAAAAAAGATTGAGGCAGTCAAGAACTGGCCTCGACCAGCATCATCTACAGAGATTCGGAGTTTCCTAGGGTTAGCAGGCTACTACCAACGGTTCGTGGAGGGGTTTTCATCTATTGCAGCCCCGATGACCAGATTGACCGAGAAGGGTGCCCAGTTCAGATGGTCGGATGAGTGTGAGGCGGTCTTTCAAAAGCTCAAGACAGCTCTGACTACGACACCGATATTGGTTTTTCCTATAGGTTCAGAGCCTTATACAGTCTATTGTGATGCTTCCCGTATTGGGCTTGGTGCAGTATTGATGCAGGGTGGCAGAGTCATTGTCTATGCTTCAAGGCAGTTAAAGATCCATGAGAAGAATTATTCAGTTCATGATCTAGAGTTGGTAGCCATTGTTCATGCTTTGAAGATTTGGAGGCATTATCTATATGGTGTGGCGTGTGAGGTATACACTGACCACAAGAGTCTTCAGTATCTGTTCAAGCAGAAGGAGTTGAATTTGAGGCAGAGAAGGTGGTTGGAGTCATTGAAAGACTGTGATGTTACTATCTTGTACCATCCGGGGAAGGCCAATATGGTGGCCGATGCGTTGAGTAGGAAGTCCGCCAGCATGGGTAGTCAAGCTTATATTCCGGTCAGCTAGAGACCGCTTGCTTTGGATGTTTAGGCCTTGGCCAATCGATTGGTGAGATTAGATATTTCTGAGCCTAGCCGAGTGTTATCTTGCACGGTCACTCGTTCTTCATTATTGGGGCGTATCCGTGATCGGCAGTTTGATGATCCCCATTTGTGTGTCCTGAGAGACACGGTGCAGCGTGGAGGTGCCAAGAAAGTGACCTTAGATGATGATGGTGTCTTGAGATTGCAGGGGCGAGTTTGTGTGCCCAATGTTGATGGGATTCGAGAGTTGATCTTAGCGGAGGCCCATAGTTCCCGGTATTCTATTCACCCGGGCGCAACGAAGATGTATTAGGATTTGAGGCAGCACTATTGGTGGCGAAGGATGAAGAAAGATAATGTTGCATATGTGGCTCGATGTTTGAACTGTCAACAGGTTCAGTATGAGCATCAGAGGCCTGGTGGTTTGTTTCAGAGGATTGAGCTTCCCAAGTGGGAGTGGGAGTGGGAGAGGATTACCATGGATTTTGTTACGGGACTGCCGCTGACTCGAAAGAAGTTTGATGTAGTTTGGGTCATTATTGATAGGCTGACCAAGTCAGCGCATTTTGTTCCTGTTGCAGCCACTTATTCATCCGAGAGGTTAGATGAGATATACATCAAAGAGATTGTTCGCCTTCATGGGGTGTTGGTATCTATCATTTTTGACTGGGGTACGCAGTTTACCTCGCGCTTCTGGAGAGCAGTTCAGCAAGAGTTGAGCACCCAGGTTGAGTTAAGCACAACATTCCATCCTCAGACGGACGGACAGTCCGAGCGGACTATTCAGATATTGGAGGATATGCTCCGAGCCTGTGTCATTGATTTTGGAGGCTCGTGGGACCAGTTTTTTCCTTTAGCAGAGTTCGCCTACAACAACAGCTACCAGTCCAGCATTTAGATGGCTCCATACGAGGCATTGTATGGTAGGCGATGTCGGTCTCCAGTTGGATGGTTTGAGCCGGGAGAGGCTCGGTTATTGGGAACAGATTTAGTTCAGGAAGCCTTGGATAAGGTCAAGATCATTCAGGATAGGCTTCGTACCGCTCAGTCTAGGCAGAAGAGTTATGCAGACCGCAAGGTTCGAGATGTGGCTTTCATGGTTGGTGAGTCGATATTGCTCTGTGTGTCGCCTATGAAGGGCGTGATGAGATTTGGGAAGAAGGGCAAGCTTAGCCCTAGGTTCATTGGCCCATTTGAGATTCTCGATCGTGTGGGAGGGGTGGCTTATAGACTTTCCTTTCCGCCTAGCTTGTCAGTCGTGCATCCAGTTTTTTATGTGTCCATGCTTCGGAGGTATCACGGCGATCCAGCCCACATGTTAGATTTCAGCACTGTCCACTTGGACAAGGATATGTCTTATGAGGAGGAGCCGGTAGCTATTCTAGACTGGCAGGTTCGACAGTTGAGGTCGAAGAATTTTCCTTCAGTGCGTGTTCATTGGAGAGGTCAGCCTCCTGAGGCATCGACCTGGGAGTCCGAGTCTGATATACGGAGCCACTATCCTCATCTTTTTTCCGACTCAAGTACTTCTTTTTTTTGTCCGTTCGAGGACGAACAGTTATTTTAGAGGTGAAGAATGTGACGACCCAAAGGGCCATCACCGGTTTTCCCCTTTTTCCGTGCTTCCGAGGCCTTAAAAACCTCATTTTTAGTCACCTCGATTTGTGTGCATAGTTCGGGTGCGTAGCCGGAAAGCTGAAATATGAATTCTATGTGAAAAATGATGAATTTTGATATTAATATGATTAAAGTTGACTTTGGTCAACATTTTGGGTAAACGGACCTGGACCCGTGCTTGGACAATCCCGGAAGGTCCGTAAAAAATATGGGACTCAGGCGTATGCCCAAAATCGAAATCTGAGGTCCCGAGACCGAGAAATGAATTTTTAAAAGAAATTATTTTTTTGAAATTTATATGAAAATTTGAAATAAAAATGGATTAGAAAGTGCTGGTATCGGGCTCGTATTTTGGTTCCGGCACCTGGTACAGGTCTTATATGTGGTTTAAGCGCTTCCTGTGAAATTTGGTTGAAATCGGACGTCATTTGACGTGTTTCGGATCTAAATATCTAAAAATAAAAGTTTATGAAGTTTGATGGAAAAGTGATGATATTGAGGTTGATTCCTCGTTTTTTATGTTATTTTGGCGATTTGATCGCACACTTAAGTTCGTAGGATATGGTTGAGTTAGTGTGTGTATTTGGTTAGGTGCCCCGAGGGCTCGGGAGTGTTTTCAGAGGTGTTCGGGATGGTTTTGAAACTTAGAAAAAATGCAGAAAAGTTGCAGCAGGTAAACAGTACTTTTCTTCTTCGTGTTCGCGTACCCTTGGGCTCCCCCTTCTTCGCGTTCGCGGAACAGTCCCTGCGTTCGCATAGTTTTAGCCCATCCTTCATCGCGTTCGCATATATACCCACGCGTTCGCGTAGAGTAAGTTCCTGGACCCCAGCCCTCCTCTTCTACGCGTTCGCAATTAGACTCCCCGCGTTCGTGATGCCTTGTCCCATTTACCCTTTGCGAACGCGATCCCTTTCCCGCGAACGCGAAGGGCAAATTCGCCAAGTGATTTTTTAAAAAAAGTTTCAGAAACAGTAGGTATGGGTTAAGTCCAAAATTTTCACGAGTTCTCTTCTTCCCCAAGCTCTAGGAGTCTATTGAAGCCCCCATTCTTCAAGACCATTTGGGTTAGTAATTTCCCACTCATTTCCTTTATTTTCCTTCATTAATTAGTGGATTTCTAAGCTAAAATCACATAGATTAGGGTGGAATTGGGGGGAATGGGTAGAGTTAGGGTTTTTCAATTTTCTTTGATTTAGATCTCGTCTTGGGGTCGAATTTGAAAATAAATTATTTATTCGGGCTCATGGGGGAATGAGTGATATGAAATTGGTTCGAACCTCGTGCTTTGACCAAGTAGGCCCAAGGTCAATTTTTTAAATTTTTGGAAGAAAGGTTGGGAATCTATATTTAGGCATTGAGCTTGATTTATTTATCTATTATTGATATTATAAAGTCGTTATTTCATAGATTTGATTGAGTTCGAGCCGAATTCAAGAGGGAAAGCGGTCGTTGGGGATTGATTCTAGCCGTGGAAGTTAAGGTAAGTGTTTGGTCTAACTTTGGCTTGAGGGAATAGAAGTAGAGTCTTATCTGCTAATTGTTAATTGTCGAGTTCGGTGTATAGGCATGGTGACGAGTATCTATACACTGATGTCTAGCATGACCGTGTGTCCTTATATTGAGATTATCCTGAACTTGTTGTGATTCTTCCATGCTTATTTGATGAGGTTTATATACTGTAAAGAGCATGAGACAAAGATTATGATTGCTAAACTCCGTGGCGCATTGGTTCGAGTTGTGTTACGGAAGACGGTATAGATATGAAATGGCTCTTTAGAGCAATGGCTCGAATGAAAGTGTATTGTGAGTGAGAAGAGTAAGAAAGAGAAATAGTTGATGGTTACTCCCTTGGCGGGACGTGTTATTGGTTTTGTTGACTTTTCTCTCCGTTGCCGGGATTTAGTTGTGTTGTTATATTCCCTTGTTGGGATTTCTGTCACTAGTTGTTACTCCCTTACTCCTTAATTGTGGTTGTTGACTGGGTGGGGCTTGTTATTATATATGGGTCGGATTGCACGCCGCAACATTGATAATTGTATATCGGGTTGCACGCCGCAACAACACTATATACTTATGGGTCGAGTTGCACGCCGCAACAGTGATGATTGAGGATCGGGTTGCACGCCGCAACAGTATTATTTTGTGATCGGATCGGATTGTGCGCCGCAATAAATTATAGCTTAAGTGTGCTTATTCCGGATTTAAGTTTGCTGTTGGCTGTTCTATCCTTAAGTTTAGACTTCTTGATTTAACTGTTGCCTCCCCATAGCATGTTTCCCCCTCCTTAAACTGCTTATTTCCTGTTTATTTTCCGCAATATGTTTCATAACTGCACAAGTTTATCTGGTAGTCTGGTCTAGCCTTGTCACTACCTCCCCCAGGTTAGGCTAGACACTTACATATACATGGGGTCGGTTGTGCTGATACTACACTCTATGCATCTTTTTGCACAGATCACAGCACCGGAGCAGCAGCTTTTGGACAGCAGTAGAGGATTCGGGAGCTGACTTCAGTCCGGAGACCCCGAGGTAGCCTTGCTGACGTCCGCAGGCCCGAAGTCGCTCTATCCCTATTTTAGTTTGTTATCTTTGTACCGAAACAAACAGTATTATGTTTCATTCAAACCTTGTATTTAGTATTCTCTAGACGTTCATGAGTATTGTGACACCAGTCTTGGGTAGAGGATTTTGTTAAACTTCTGCATTTCTTTCGGTTAATTATGTTTGAGACTTCCGCTTTATCATATTATGTTTTGTTTTCATTAAATGGACAATAATTGCTAAAAGAAGTACATTAAGCTGGCTTGCCTAGCTCCTATTAGTAGGCGCTATCACGACTTTCGAGGGTGGAAAATCCGGTACGTGAAAATGCAAATCTGGATTAATCAAACCCAATGCGGATACCAGACACAATATGGGGAATAACAGATTTGATGCTACAGTTTCCTAAGTGGTCCATAATGCAGATTATATCCTTTACTATAGTAGCATTAAAGCAGGGGTGGATCTAGTCAATCGAGTACGAGTTCGAGTAAACCCAGTCGCTTTGGTCCAATCTATATATTTGTCATAAAAAATTCTTTGAATATGTATAAATTAGTAATTTAGAACCCACAAATAACTTAAAAGGTCTAGAACCCCACATCCATAATATTCAAATCTTGACTTCGGCTATGTATTATAGGGATCATTGAAAACGTGATATACCATTGTTACTCAAGTGAATCTCAAGAAGGAATTTAATTTAAATTCATAATCTAAGTATAGTAATACAATATAACACTGCTGCAAGTTGCTTCTTCTATTTTTCTCTTCTTTTATGTAAGTGTGGATTGCTTCTCAATCACAAATTCCTCCATCATTTTAAAATCTACAGACCTTTGAAAGATTATTCTCTGACTATTCTTTGAGAGAAATTGAAATCTTACGCTAGCTTTAGAAAAGCTTAAAATGGATATATTCTTTCAGCAACAAGACATACTATAATTTAACCTTTTCTTCTTATGAAGAAACTTTTTATGTCAATCTGTGAGTCATGATGTCACCAAATCTTGTAACCAAAAAAGGGTTTGCAGATTTTGTAGATACATTTCCATGTTTATCATCAAGAAAAGCAAATACTGACATAAGAATGATACTAAAAATCAGAAGCTTTTGTAATATGGTCATGACAAGAGAATACGTCTGTAATTGTGTTAATATAATTCTTTATTTTGTAGTTATTGTGTTATGGTAGTAAACTTATGGACTTTCTATATACCACGTGCGGCCACTGGATAAAAACCCTAATTAGAAAGATGGATATATTGATCATGAAGGTAATGATGATACTTTAAAAGTCAAATCAATATAGTTAGAGTGGATATAGGAATAAAGGACAACCCGATGCACAAGGTATCTCGCGTTGTCGCAAGGTTCGGAGGAAGGCCGTATTCCAGTGTATGATGGAAATAGCCTACCCTAATGAAAGTGTTAGTGACTGGTTACATGACTCAAACCCATGACTTATACCATTATATTATCGTTCCTTCGAGGAACCATTGAGAAGAGGGCTAAATAAATAATTAAAATAAAAAACAGAAGAGCAGAGACGGACAGAACAGATACTTGAAGATATCATAAGAAAAATTAGGGTAATGATAAAATTTGGCAAAAATTACACAGAGAGAAATCAAGACGATATAAAAGAGCACAAATCAGAAGTAGTAAAATAAAAGGCAGCATCTTATATTTAAGAAAAATATAATGTAAACTTAAGATTGGTAATGATGAAAACTATATTACTCTTTACCCGTGGCAGGAAAAGTGGTATAGGAGTCAAAATCCTCATGATTTCACTAATCTGCTCTTGTCCAACTACTTTAATTTTTATATCTTCTAATGAGCCAAAATCTTAGCATGGAAAAGATTAAAACTTCACCTAGACTCACAATCCCTAAACCCTAAAAATAAGAAATAAAAATCCTACCTTCTTATATTTTTCTTGATCCATACACTTCGCTATAACGATCATTTTTTTTAAAACCAATTTTCATGTTCTGTTATGAATTACATTTTCTAGAGCAACACTTGAAAATAACAGCCAAATATTTTTGAAACAAACAAAACTATTATAGAAATGTTTGATATGACTGTATTGGACTGCTATGTACAACTCAACGTGGTATTAGAGTGGGCAAGTAGCCCTTGATTCAAACCTCATCGCCATCCAAAGACGCTTTTTTTGGCTATGGAAAAGAGTAAAATTGCACATATTTAACGATTTAAGCTTTTTAGATGAGATACTTACACTTACCAACATAAATGTCTGATCCGACGAGGTTGGGAAAAAAAAGATTTAACCTTGATTTTCGTATGGAGGAAGCAAGATTTGGGGGGAATGAAGCCTGGTCCGACGACACTAAACCATGATCCCTCTTAATGTAGAGAATGTCAATCAAGAACTATTGATCTCAAAAAGGGAAAGAGAGTTCAAATTGGATCAAGTTAGTGACCTCGAGCCAGACAACATTCCCCTCAAAACAAGAAAGCTTCCTCCTTCTCAATTTTCTTCTTTTTCTTCACACTGTTTAGCCACTTGAATTCTATTCTAACAGAGTTATATGAGCTATTTTGATAGAAGAAAGGAATAAGGAAAAGTATGAGAATGAATGAAAGAATGGGAAATAGAGATGACAATAAATATAGAATGGGGAAAGAAAGAGGGTGTGTAAGAAAGGACAAAGAAAGTCATAAAAGTAGAGCCAATAGACAGCATACCATGACCCTACAAATATAATTGGTTAAATTGCCACGACCAAAAACCAAAACTCTCTCTTTCTTCATGTGTCAATGTCACACCCCAACTTGACTTTTAACCATGCACAACATGTACGCATTACACATAGTTAAACTTGTAATATTAACCTACTCCTTCCGCTTCATAATAAATACGAGTACTAATTTTTTGATTTTTTCTTTGTGATTCACAATAAATAGTTTTTTATTATATTTTAAGAATGAATTAATTATTTTTTCATACATTATCTTTGAAGT
The DNA here is from genome assembly GCA_026770625.1 of Nicotiana glauca. Lineage (NCBI taxonomy): Eukaryota > Viridiplantae > Streptophyta > Magnoliopsida > Solanales > Solanaceae > Nicotiana > Nicotiana glauca. Next base: position 89,119 of record MU721704.1, on the reverse strand, counting down.
AAATAGTGTTAGAATATGTGCTAGGTGTGTTTATCTGAATAGGTTAATAGGGTCAATTTTTGCTAACTAATATTAAAAGGTAAATTTTTTAATCGTGTGAAAACAACCAAAAATCACTTATTATGGACTGGAGGGAGTAATACATTATTCACGTACGAGCTAGGAAAATGATATTGCTTCATAGTCAGGCGCAGAAGCTGAAGAAAAAAAATGTATTAAATGGGAATTAATCCTTATTCTTCTTGGTAAATAATTCAACCTTCAATCAAGTCCACCATTCAATCTTCCTAGAGCATGAGTATCAACATGTTAATATTATATCAATTTTAGAAAATATGTACATAAAATACTTATCTAATATTGCAGAAAGACTACGGGTTTATGTGCCCCAAAATTTCAAATCCGCACCTGTAGGAGCGGAGTTAGGGTATTAGATAAGGATTCAGATGAAGTTAACAACTTTCGCTTAGACCATGTATTTGTATATTAAAAATATATAAATGTTCCGCCTCTATTTGTGATTTAAGGTTTTTACCTTCTTTAAAAACATTGAAGTAAGGATAGGAAAGACATCATCACAAGAAGAATGAGAAATTGACATATTCTGATTTCAGCAACAAGCTGGCCATATGAAAAGATTTGGTTAAACTAAAATTACAAACAAAAACAAAAAAAGAATCTTTTACGTAGTATGACAAACAAGATGTGTATAATTTACATGTTCTAGGTAATATAGTAAAGTATTGGTATAAGTATAAAAGTAGCAAAAAATGGGTAAAATAAGAGAAAAGGAGTCCCTCGTGCAGAGTGTAACTTCATTTTCTAAGCTTGCGGGGGAAAATATTGAAGACATCAAACACAGAACTCAGAAATACAGAGATAAGTCAGTCATTTTTTTCACAACTCGATAGGTTACTATATGGACCACTCAAACCTACTAAGCTCTTTCTCACAACTGTCCAATTAGCTCTCTATATAGAGATTTTGTTTTTCTTTTGTCCTGTTTTGATCCTCCTCTATGGAGAGTTCATGTTAATCTTTTATGTATACATAAAATTTACGTGGCGTAATTTGATTGAATACAAATTTTATTTTTATTTTTTTTAAAGTTGAAACTTGTGGTTTTAAAGTGTCATTAAATTTATACAGTGAAGAGGAGCCTTAGTACAATGGTAAAGTTGTCTCTGTGTGACCTATAGGGTTAGGGGTTCAAGCCGTGAAATCAATCATTGATGCTTGCATTAGGGTAAACTGCCTACACCACAGCCCCATGAGGTGCGACGCTTTTCCAGGTCCTGCATGAACACGGGATGTTTCATGCACTGAGCTGCCTTTTTTATTAGATTTATACATTTATTTGATATTTATAGGTAAATTTCTTGATAAATATAATTTGGTAAAATGATAAAAATAATAACTAACATGTCATCACATCTTAATTTATTGATAGTGTAATAAAAAATCTTTATAGTAACAGTGTATATAATAAAAACTCATAAAAGATATTAAGTTCTATGCACCAATAGAGTAAGAATTATTTACATAATAATCGGATCACTTATAAGGTATAATTATTAGTAATCTTCCAGGTAAGTGTTACCTCCAGTTATTAGTAAAATGATTACAAAAATAAACTACTCTAAAAAAAAATTATCACTCCATAATATGTTAAACTATACTCCATAATATGTTAAACTACACTATACATGTAAAAAGAATTACATTAACCCGTTGATATTACTTAAATTTTTCTTAAAAGCATTATTTACTCCTACAAATATGATAGTTCTAGTGAGTAGCTATGTTGAGCAGATTTTCCAGAATGCTATCGCATTCGTGTCAAATTTAAAAAATAAACACTATTTTTGTAGGATCCAACATGCATTTAATGACGTTTTTAGAGAGTTCGAACTAAATAATATATAGCTGCCACATACTAAAATGAGATGGAAAATCTATCAACACCACTTATACAGAGGCGGCTCAAGAACAATGGGGGCCTAAAACCAAATTTTATTAAAATGCGTTTTCTAAACCAATATTAAGAGGTATTAAACTTTAAAAAATAGTAACATATTAAGTAACATGATTCATATTTATAGTTGATACGACATATTTAAATTTTGATAAAATAATGTAAAGCAATACACTACTATAGGTATAGGTAAAGATACACAAATAAATTTAAAATTTGAAGAAAAAGACAGTAGCAAGTTAGAAAAATCAGTGGCTGATATGGCAAAGGTTTCGATAGTCTTGAAGTTACGTACTCCATCTTTTAAGACAATAGAAGATGTTAACTTTTAAGGAGTCAACGTGAAAAGTGAAAGACGGACACAATTCAATCAACTTTAGAGAAAATATATAGTTGTACAATTTATAGAGTAGCCTTTTGCATGCTTCAGCTTGTTTCAACTGTGTTTCTGCTTTCTTTTCTTTTGTTGTGGGAAAAGACATTTTCTCTTCTTTTTCTCTCTTCTTTTCCTTCAAATTTGGTGCTCTAGAGCTGTAGAATCACGAGTCCGAAACTGAAATGATGCTTTTTTGGATAAAAAATATGTTTTTAAAAAAACTTATATTTTTACATAAAACGTTGTATAATACTGTATTTTTACTTTAACGAAAAGTTAGCCGTTAAAATAAAACTAAAAAACATTATAATATTGCGATTTATAACAATTTGGGCCCATGAAATAAGTGTTCTGCAGGACTGATAATTTGTTTTTTAGTGTAAAACGTAGTATAATACTACGATTTACTGAAACGTAGTATTAAATTGTGTTTTACACTAATTTTGGGCCCACCAATAAGTGTTCTGCGGATAACTGACATAACAATAATTCAAATACATAAAACGTGATAGTATACTACGTTTTACATAAAAAAATCTACACCCTAAGCTAGGACTTGCCTTATTTAAAGGCGCTAGAATTTTATGAAAATCCATTCAAAACTTTCCTTCAAACTTCCGTTCATACTTCTCTTCTTCTTATCAAGCATTTTTTTATAATGTCTGAAGAACCAAAAATAAGGGTTTCATTATATTGGTGGATGAGGTTGTAATGGAGAATAACTTTGTGAGGTATAGTTCGTCTCCACGGTGTCGTGTTAAATTACCGCTTACAATGGAGTACAATAAATTGGCATCGTTGTTACGTAAAAAATGAGTGTGAGGAAACGTTTGGTGAACCTTAAAGTAACCGGTAGATTTTCGTATTCTGTGACTTCGCATAGATTTGCATATTATTCTGAGTTTAACATCGAATATGATGAAACTCTTAGAGATTTTTTGCGAATTTCAGATGAATATAGGAAATTTATTATAATAAAATTATTGAAAATATACGTCAAGGTTGAAGACGCTCCTAATAATGAGAGTGTGCATAGTAGGGATAACCCCCAGTCGTCGGGTGGTTATTCTGGAGCAGTTTTTGCCTGACAGATTCCTGATGAAAAAGTTTTCCTTGATTTAAACTTGTCACCACCGGCGAATGAGTAGCCACAAAATAATTTTTCGACTTTATATAATCCACAAGACGACTGGTAAACTTCAATTTTTCTACGCTTTAGCGATGTTTATTTTATGTTTGAATTGTATTTGTATTAACACTCATATTTTTCATAGGGGGTACCGTCCGGATATGAATTTTACAAGTTATGACCCCGCTCCTAGTTGGGATATGCGTAGTTCTGGTGTATTGGACCACGGTGTTCCATCCGGAGTCAGCACCAACAAGAAAATATCCATCATGGAACATCAACATAGTACGACTTGTAAGTAAAGTGATATAGCTATATGTAAATTATTTATCTACTTGAGTAGCTTATCATTTTGTTCTTTTTGTGTAGTGAAAACGAGCAACTTGATTTTTCTGACCTCACATAGTTGCCCATAGACGACACATTGACTCGTGATTTGGCAGATGCACAGAGTCAGGAAGATGATAGTGATTATGAAAACAAAGCCGATGAGTTTGGAGATGACACGCCCTTCCCTGACGAGGGTGATGACTAGGAGGAAGTGGATGCTGAACGTGAGCTGACGAGGGAGCATGCTCCTCCACCTCCCGTTAGACTAAGAGTGTACGAGTCCCACATGCCATTTATGACAGAATATTCCCTAACTTGATAATTTGTCAAGTATGCCGGACGTGGATGCCTTCACAAGAGATGATGACGAAATTCGGTCAGCAATGGGATGAGTCTAGACCAGCGGTGCTAGCAAAGGGCATGTATTTACCCGATAAAGCTCGCCTAAAAAGGGTTGTAAAAATTTATAGCGTAAGAGAGTATCGTGATATAACGATAAGGGAGTCAACTATGGAGGTATAAACGGCTATATGCCGTAGAGACTTTATGGGTTGTCACTGGATATTGCGTTCCAGCAAGAAGAAATTAGGGTTGTGGAAACTAGGTATGTTTATTAGCCACAGATGTGAAATGGACACATTCAATGAGAATCACTTCAACCTGGATGTTGACTTGATTTCTCTTGTCTTGATTCTATATTTGGAAGTGTCAATTAGGTTTAAGATTAAAGAGTGTATTACAGCCGTCCACCAGGAGTATAGTTGTACTATAACCAAAATAAAGGCATATCTCGATCACAAACGTGCGTTTGAACATATTTATGGCGATTGGGATAAGTTTTTTTCATCTCTACCCACGTACATGGCCGCACTGCAATACTTTAACTCCGGGACTGTTGTTGAATGGAGGCGTGAGCGGAGTCCGGAAAGACACAAATGTATTTTGAACTATGTGTTCTGGTTATTTAAACCAGCAATTGATGGTTTTGTGCATTATCGTCCTGTAATTTCCATAGACGACACTCATGTCTATGGAAAGTATGATATTAAGCTTTTGATTACAGCTGTAGTGGATGCCAATGGACAAATATTTCCACTAGCTTTTGCCATTTGTGCCAACGAAAGCGAAGAGATGTGGACACTTTTTTTAAACCATTTGAAGCAGCACATTGTCAAATAGCGTTCAGGTATTTGTCTAATATCTGATCGACATGGTGGTATTTTAAGTTATGTAGGGCACTTGCCTGAATGGCAGGAACCTTGTGCATACCATCGTTACTGTGAAAGGCACCTGAAGCCAATTTTCAGAAGAAATATCATGAAAGGCCTTGCATGATTTAATGTGGATGGATGCAACTGAGCACCAGCAGTGCAAATTCATGAGGCGCATGGAAGCAATCTGGTAGTTAGATTTACGAGCCTATACTTGGATGATGGGACATGAGCTTCACATGTGGACATTGCATGCTGATGGTGGCAGATGATGGGGAGCACTGGCTACAAATGTGTTGGAGTCATTCAACGGCTTGTTAAAGTCTGCCCGTGGATTGCCTGTCACTGCCATGGTCCGCGTGACATTCAAACAGATTGCGAAGAGGTTTGTTGAAAGGCATAGAGCTGCATCGGCATTGATGGACAGGGGTGTTCAATTTATGCCAATAGCGATGAGAAGATTTGAAAGGTACAGGAGGCGAGCATATTGGCATTCATTTTTACAGTACGATCACGATTGGGGTATTTTTGAAGTTAAGACCACTATCCGCAGACACCGAGGGAATAATCTACAGACGGTGAATGAAGCCAGCAGGTTGTGTTCATGTGGGAAATGGAACATCTGCCACATGTCGTGCGCACATGCCTTGTCAACAAGTTGGTTTAGGGGTAACCAATTATATTGATAGGCAATACAGTGTTGTTGCATATGTCGACACCTATAGTGGGCAGTTGCAACCATTGGACCTTACCATCCACCGCGACCTGTGGGGCACCCCTGCCTCGTGGGACAGCCCTGCCTTGTGGGGCTGCCCTGGCTCATGCCCGACCCCTGCCTTGTGGGACAGGCCTACCCCGATGGTGCTCCTCTGGCGCCACATACTCAGCCTCGTGATCCAACCTCGCGCCCTCTCTAGCACGCTGCAAGGTCTGGAGAGCCAGCTTTTCCACCCCTGGCCATACTCAACGACTGCAGCATTGTCGCCATGCTGCTACATCTCCAGTCCCAACTGGTAGAACATGTGATTCCCAATAGCCTGCACAAAATTTAAACAATTAATTAAATAACGCTATATCACAATTATAAGACTTATCCCACAAAAACATATCAGAGCCTTGTGCCTCTCGGCGTATGGTCTGTAGCGACCGCCAAGTACATGAACGGGGTTCTCGATCATCAGTCGGGTGTGACGGCTGTACCATGATATATATAGCTCAATAGTCGCCTCCTGGATCTGTGAAGGTGGTGGCGGAATCAAGTCCTCTCACTTGTCCCAAATATGGACCTGCGCCTCTAGCCATCCTACAAATTCTTCATCCACCCTAGAATGATCATCCCGCTGATAATGTGTAGCCACCCATGCAGGCTCCCTCGGTATAGTCTGGGGACGATCAAGCTGGCGAAGTACACGCTCTGTGGCATGATGCTCCCCCACATCGATGCACATCATCGAGACGAAAGTGCTCCAAAGTTATCGGTCGATCGAGCAATAATCGGGCAGATAAGCTAGCAACTCGTCGTTGTATGGCGTCCAGATAAACTATCAAATAATAAAATAAAAGTGAGTATGCGCAACTCAAGTGAATTTATAACAAGTAAGTTTAGGTACATATTTACCTTCGCGGCCACAGCATATCTAACACATCCCTAACAAGGGGGAGACTATGGTGAGCATCACTGCCTCGGTAGGTCCCACACCGGAGAACCCACCTTGTAGCTAGAGGGAGAAACAGAGGTGCTACAACCGGCTGTAGTGGTGGTAGATCCGCTCCTAGGCCCAAACCTAAGATAAAAGGTTGACGTAAAGTTTAAGAGTCATTTTGACTATATGGTATTTGAAGTAATGAACAGAGTGTTCGAAAATGTTGTCACCTGTAAAAGCGGTAAAAAACCATATATGTCCACCTGGGCGCCCATGCTAGCCTGGCACATACTCCTGTACAAGTATGCTAGAACAACAGCACCCGGAGAACCCACCTCGTAGCTAGAGGGAGAAACGGAGGTGCTACAATCGGCTGTAGTGGTGGTAGATCTGCTCCTAGGCCCAAACCTAAGATAAAAGATTGACGTAAAATTTAAGAGTCATTTTGACTATACAGAATTCGAAGTAATGAACAGAGTGTTCGAAAATGTTGTCCCCTGTAGAAGCGGCAGAAAACCACATATGTCCACCTGGGCGCCCATGCTACCCTGGCACATACTCCTGTACAAGTATGCTAGAACAGCAGCACCCCCGCTGTACTGGGGTAACTCATCTAGCTACTGCAAATGATGCAGAAAGCACATACTCACTAGATTTTCCAAAGTGTTCGGGCACAAGACACCCCCAAAAAAAAGGAACAACGCCAACCTCGTACACCGGTCAATATGGAGATCCTTTGTATTGCCCGTAATGTTGGGTGCAATACCTCCATATGTTGTCTGATAGTTGTCACAACAATGCGACTGCCCCCTCTAACAGCAGCCTCACCCTGTGGTCTGAAACCAGTATACTGCCCCAGCAAATCCAAATATTGGGGACGCGTCATAGATCTCATATACTGGGGCAGTGCAACAGCCAATCCATCAATACGCAGCCCATACAAAACCTGAACATCCTGAAGCGTGATGGTGGCCTGTCCAGTGGGCAGGTGAAAAGTGTGTGTCTCCGGTTGCCACCGCTCTATCAACGCCGTAATGAGAGACTAGTCGAGGTGTATCCGCCCAATCTCAAAACTCCTAAGGAAGCCTATAGCACGCAGGCGATGGACTACACGGGCATGAAAAGCTCTCTCCCTCAAAAAGTCCCACATGTTGTCCGGTCTCCTGGTGCAGAGAGTCTGATCCGATAGATGTCCCCCCCATACATAGAGGACATATGGTCGCCTTGTAATACTAATACCTGATCCGCGACTGGTCCAGGATGCACAGGCGGCAAGTCCATGTTGTCTACTGTAATTTAAACATTATTAATTGTGTGTTTGTGTTATAATAAATTAAATAATTAATTTTTAATTAGGATAGATTAATTATCTATGGGTTCCAGACTTGATATTTGAGGTCTTCTAGCACCAAGCTATCCTTAATTATTATGTGTGTCAATTTTAATATTTTTAAACTTTTGTTAGTTTAATAAATTAAATAATTAATTTTTAATTAGATAAAGTAATTATCTATAGGTTTCAGGCTCGATATTTGATGCATAGTAGCACCAAGTTATTCTTAGTTATTATGTGTGTCAATTTCAATATTTTTAAAATTTTGTTAGTTTTATAAATTAAATAATTAATTTTTAATTAGATAGAGTAATTATCTATATGTTACAGGCTCGATATTTGAGGACCAATAGCACCAAGTTATCCTTAATTATTATGTGTGTCACTTTTAATATTTTTAAAATCTTGTTAATTTAATAAATTAAATAATTAATCATTTAATTTGACAGAGTAGTTAGCTATGGGTCCAGGCTCGATATTTGAGACTCAGTAGCACCAAACTATCATTAATTCTTTTGTGTGTCAATTTTAATATTTTTAGAATTTTGTTAGTTTATAAATTAAATAATTATTTTTTGGTTGGACAGGGTATACAACTATGAGTTCCACGCTTGATATTTAATTTGACAACATATATTAATTTGTTAGTTCTGTAAATTTATTTTATAAATTAAATAATTAATTTTTTAAAAGGCTCAATATTTTATAAGTAGATACGTAAACTACAGAGATTTTACGGTAAATGACTCTATTTTTTACTACGCTAAAAGACTCTATATTTTACTATACTAAAAGTCTCTATATTTTACTACGCTATAAGGCTCTATATTTTACTATGCTAAAAGGCTCTATATTTTACTATGCTAAAAGGCTCTATATTTTACTACGCTAAAAGGCCACTATTCTTTAAGCAAATAAATAATCTAAAATAAATAAAAATAACAAACATATGAATATAACATTTACGAAATTACATATAAAACAGTAAAAAATATTTGTGAACAATTTCATTAACAATAAAAATTATTTCTCAAGTTTTAACTATTTTTTAAAATACTGATAATTTAATCCGGGTAAAAATAACATACAAATTTAATCGCAAACATAACACAAATCAACGTGGAAACACATTCAAAAAATAAATATGCATATGCTCGACGAGTTTCGACATAAACTAAATCGGAATACCTCGATTTGTGTTTTTTAAAATATCAAAAATTTAAAATTTTGACCCCGAAAGAAGGAATCCAAGGCTTAGGTTGTATGCGGTACCTACGCTCTTCACTTTTTGTGTGACGGATGGGGCCCAAAATTTTTTTTAATGGGGTGTGG
>MU721704.1:62216-76712 GCA_026770625.1 Nicotiana glauca | reverse complement strand
GGGGTAGAAATGGTGGGGGAGGGTTTTTTAAAAGTGAGGACTGCTTCTATCGTGGGGAAGAAGACGCAGCTATATTTTATTATAGGAAAACGCAGATAATACTACATTTTCCTTAAACGTAGTACTATACTATGTTTTTCTATAATAAAACAAATAATTAAATAAAATGCAGTATAATATTGCATTTTATTTTAACGGCTAACTTTCCATTAAAGTAAAACACAATATTATACTTCGTTTTATGTAGAAATGTAAGTTTTTTTTTAGCTGTAAAAACGTATATTTTGTCCAAAATGGCATCATTTCAGTTTCGGCATGGTAGAATCACCCCACAATCAGGGTCGTTTGGTAGGATGTAATAATACTATATGAATTAGCTTTAGTATAATTAATTATTTATTTAGCAGTGTTTCTCAACCTATATATAACTAATACATAGCAAATCATTGCATTAATAATAATATAGTTTTTAATACACAGATAACCATGTATACACACTTATGTAATGCATATTATTTTTAATACACCAGACCAAACAGTGGATAAGAAATAATCTCAACATAACGAATTCTAACATAACTAATCTCAATATTACTAATCTGAGTAGGGGTGTACATAGGTCGGGTTGGTTCGGATTTTACAATTACCAAACCAAACCAATTGTGTCGAATTATTAAATCTAAAGACTAAACCAAACCAATAAAATTCGGAGTTTTCACTCTCGATTTTTCTCGGATTTTCTCGGGTTTTCGGGTTATTCGGGTTTTTTTCCCGTAAAATTTTCGTAGAACAAAACATATAAATTTTGCTCAAAATATTTCTTTAGTCCTAGTAAGATACAACTATATAAAGTATTTTCCAAGAAAATAATACAAAATATGATAAGTCATGGCATTATCCTAAAATATTCAACAATAAAAATAATAAAATTATGTAATATAAATATTGCTAATTAAAAAATCATAATAAAAATAAACATAATCTAAGATTATTAAATCATGCTAAAATAAGAGAGTATTAAATACATGACTAAATGCTAAAGAAAAAATAAAAATAGGTTATGCATTTTTATATAAATTATTGCAAAACAAAACATAGATATTCAATACATTCTCATTTGTAATATTGAATTAAATGTCTTTTGTTAGCATTAATATTGATTTGATTTTGGTTTGGGCTTTTGTTAGCACTATTTAATTTAACTAATGTTAATGACTATAAAACTTATTGGAACATTCAAAAGTTCTAAGTCCAACCTTGAAATAATACTTCAAAAAATAAATATGAAATCTTGAAATATTTATAAATTATATCACAATAAGTATATTTATATATTAAATATATCTATAATTTCTATATATGTAATGTCGGGTTGGTTTGGTTTCGGTTTGACTTTCTTTAGTTAAAACCAAACCAAACCAATTATGGTCGGGTTTTTTTTTCCAACATCAAACCAACTCAAACCAACTCATAGTCGAGGTTTTTTTCTCGGTTTGACTCGCATTATCGGGTTGGTGCGATTTATCGATTTCCTTTATACACTCTTAAATCTGAGCATTATTAATCTCATCATTATTAATACTAGATATTCAGTACTATTTTTATACTCCCTATCAATCGACTCTTTAAAAGTTAAGATGGAACATATAGAATTCTTTTATTCTAAACTAGAGTTTTAGTTTTTGAGTTCGAGCTTTAGAATATTAAAAAAACTTGACATAAAATGATTTTCTTTTAATGAATCTTGTACAACGCAAATCCGAATTAATCTGGGTCCTGTGCCGGGGAAAAAGTAGAATCGCCTTTGGCTCATTATTGACACATCCTTGCCAGCTTGATTGCTTTGTTTTTCTCATCTATTGTGTTCATGACAAGATTGTTTTGGAATTCTCCATTTCACTGTCGGTGGTTCAACAACACCACCTGCAAGCTTAGTATTTTCCCACAAAAATAAAAATAAAAATAAAAATATTAGATTAATTTACTCGGCATTTGCATTGCTTTGCTTTCAAGATTGTTTTGCTCATTTTTTATTTTGGGTAAATAAATAATGGTGTTAAAATAGACCAGCAAAACATATACTCCTTTAGTCCTTTATCATTTTGCAAAGGCAAATTTATGAGTATTGAAAAAGAGTTCCTCCTTTTGTTGTGTGAGGGTGTTGTGGAGCTCTTGAGTTTTCCTTTAAAAACTTTCTTATCTTCTTATCTTTTTGTGGTAATATTCCTATTAGTTTCTTGTTAGCAAGAGATGATAGACCATACTAAAATGTGATTTTTTTTATGTGAATCTGAATTAGTTAGGCCAAGCACGTAAATATCAAATATTGTGTGAGAAATCAAAAAAAAAATTGATAGATAAAATGTCCGTTTGAAAGGGTGTTACGCCTTTTTGTGAAGTACTACATTGCTAAGGAGTCGTCAAATTTCAAACACTAAAACACATATTTGGGGCTATGAAAAATTGAAAGAGTACTAAGTACTACATTGCTAACGAGTTAGTGAGATTCTTAAATTTCACCAAAAGATATATTTATGGTTGTGAAAATTGAAAAACTATTACTCCACTCGTCATACATGTGACATGACTTTGATTTGTATATTACGAAAGAAAAAGTTAGAAAATATAAAGGAAAAAGTAGGGTTTGTCCCTAGTTAAAGAAAGACAAGAATTATTTAATTTCTTTGTATGAATAGTAGAATTTTCTGTTTGTTTTGTCATTGACTCGAGGTGTAGATGCTGCAGTGATTTAATACTACTATTCATTAATTATGACATATGAATTCCCAAGGCTCCTTTTTGACTTCATTTCTCTTATTTCTATATCTTTCCACCTTCATTTACATAAACTTTGCCTTAATTTTTTATCCATTTTCCTTGTCAATTTGCAAACTGCAACAATATAGCTATTGTCATTTCCTTGTTAATTTGCTAGCTGCAACTATGTAGGTCTCTAGCTATTTGTTCTCTAATTCTTCGTAGTTTTAAAAGTTGATTCTTGAAATTTTTTATTTTATGCTTCACTTGGCTGATGATGTTAGTTGTGTGATGCCTTTTTTTTTCCTCAAATATTTGTGGTCCCAAAATTTTGTGGACCCAAATCTATAAGATATGGATCCACAAATGTGTGAGATAAAAAGAGGCCTCACACAATTAGCGTTAGTTGTGTAAGGCACAAAATAAAATAACTCGAGGGAGTAGTTAAAAATATAGGAGTAGTTTAAACATTATGATTAAAAAATATTTTCTTCCCTTTTTTTTTTTGTAATTTTGCATTTGTTAGTGGATCAAATCACACCTAAAAGTTCACCAGCTATATAACTATTGTAATGATATATATAGATATTAAAATAATGAATCATTAATATGTGTGTTCATTAGAAAATAAGATGGAAATCAAAGGAACAAATTTGATTTCCAAATCAATCAAAGATGAAGTGGTAGATTTTAGATGAATATAATAATCTCTAGAAAGAATAATTGGTAAAGAACAGATGGTCGTTAAGTTTCTTTTCATTCAAGAATAGTATTCTCTCGGAGTCCCATACCCTATTGCAAGATTATTGTCTTCTTTTTATACTAAGAGAGAAAACCTTCTAAATTGTAAAAGACAAAATACAAGGAATATTCGACAGAATATTCTTAATGTCCCCTAATGGGCTTACACTATTACAAGGGTTGTACAGTCTCTTCTTTGCCTTAAGGTAGTCTTCCTCGGGACGTCGAACCATAGAGAATCTGTCGTTTGTTGTACTCGTATGGGTCGTGACTGGTCAAATTTGGACCCATACAGTTAGTCCCTCCGCTCATCGGGGTTGCAATCGGGTGTGTCCTCGATGAGCGGACTTCATGCGTTCTTATGGAGAAATTTGATCCATTGAAACGTTACGACGTGGCTAACGAGGGACGGTCAGTGTGTTCAGCAAGACCCTAAGTGGTACACTTTACCGGGACATGATGTCAGCTTTACGTGCGTCATCATCACGTAGGTTTTCGAGGTAGGAATTGACGGCTTGATGCTTCGATTCTTGTGCTGCTTTACGACCTGTCGCCTCAATTCTTGCGCCACCCAACCCTATAAATAGGTGAACGGTTTGTTTTTTCGAAAGTTTTTGGCTATTCCTCTCTTGATATCCCCTTCCTTCTTCAAAGTTTTCTTTCATACCTTTTTGTTTCTTCTTACGTTCTTTATTCGAAGCTTTTCCTCCTGCTTTCTGTGTTGATATCTCTGTAAACGACATTATGCCAATGTCTCATCGTTCTCGTGAAAAGGTTACTAAGGCCACCCCATTATCCATGGCAGCCCCTTCTGGTGGCGAGGATATGGGTAGAGGAGGGTGACAGCTTTCCTACGGTGGAGGAGCTACTGCCGAGATATCCCTCGTCTCGGAGTGACTTCCTCAAGGATTCCCCTTACCCTAACCCCCGTATTTTCTGAGACACAGCAAATTCATATTGATGCTCTTCATGTGAAGTACGACATTCCTGCTCACGTGGAGATGGTTCCGGCGGAGAGAGACTACGTGGAGGTCCATAGACCCGGGTACTGTGCTTTCTATGGTTATACTCTTCCTCTTTTCCCTTTAGCGGAAGAATTCTGTAGATTTTATCAAATTTGTCCGGCGCAACTTTCGCCATATACGCTCAAGATACTTCTGCTGCTGACCAAGTATGCAAAATTGGCAGAGTGTGAAGTTTCCATCCACCATCTTTTGCACCTGTTCACACCCGGATTTCTCAGAGGTACCATGGTGCACTTGAGGCTCTATGGAACAAAAGGGGTGGTGGTCAGGATTGATGACCGGGCAAGTCGCAAGTTTTGGCACAAGTATTTCTTTGTCAAAATCGAACATGTCGTTTGCAACGCCGCCAGGTTCCCAGAGCGATGGAATAAGGCCCGTAAGTGTCGCTGTTAGTTTTACTCTTCTTCCTTATATGTTTATTATGAAATTTGTTCGCCTCATGTTTGCAACTATGGGACGTCCACCTCCCCCTATTACGGATATCAAGGATTGGGTAGCCCGTCTGTTGCCTCATGCAGCAGAAACGCGAGATTGGACCGCCTTTATGAAGCGTTACGGCCCTAAAGTCCCCTCTGGTTAAGGGCTTCCTTAACTCTTCGTTAGTCACGCAACCTTATTTTACTAATATGACCCCTTATGATGATAGGTCAAGGGGCTTCCAAGCGAAGGGCGCCAGTCCTTGCATTTCGTCAAGCCGTTGCCACTACGGACATGCCGTTTGTTTTGAATGAGTCTGTTCAAGAGGATCGTCCTTGACCTATTCAATTGGAAGATCCATCTCAAGTCATAGTCGTGGGGGAGGATGTTTCTTCGGTGCTAGCCTCACACCCTTTGGATAAATTCTCTAACGGGGATGAGCCATTGTCGAGAAAAAAGAGAAGGCTGGAACTGGGGAATGACGTGGCCATAGACGTTGATAGAAGCAGGGCGTCGCAGACAGCCCCCGTGCCCGTATTTATGGCTGAAGCTATTCTATCGGGAGATCTCCCCAAATGGAAGGAGTTTACCTAGGAGCTGGCTCATTGCGCTCTGTCAAGGGTGGTGTGTCGTTCAACGTCGGAGGATATATTATTGAGGTTGACGACTCATGTTTGGATGTTGAACCGAAGGATGTCAATGAGTTTATAGGTCTCCATAACCATGTTGAGGTTAGAATAGACGGGTCTGATCATTATGTAGTCATCCCGGGGGACTACAACCTGCTGCTGAACAGCGAGTTTGTGGCATCTGCCCTAGCTCCTCTTTGTGTCGCTCCTGAAAATGAGATGCTTAGGGCAATGAGTGATGTGGAGTTGTCTTAGAAGGTCGCAAGTATGTCCCTGCAGGTAGGTGCCTTTTCTTCCCTTTTCGTTGTTGGATTTGTGTGGTGATCGTCATTCTGCATTATATTTCTAACTCCTCTCCTTTTTGCCAGAACCTCATCATAGAGTTTGAGCGAGAGCGTCAGTAGAGGAGAAGGATGGGCCTTTATGAGAAGATGTCATCCAAATATCAACAGTATCGCGCTAAGCATCGGACGATGGTCGATATTTATCATCAGGACCTTGAGTTTCAGTTGTTTTGCGAGGGGCTCAAACAGCGGGAGGACCAATTGGAGCGTAAGATCAAAGAGTTGAGGGAGCGGGATGAGGAGCTCATGAAAACTGTCACTCGTAATAGTGAACTTGAGGCTTCTCTCAAGGCGAAGGACGACGAGCTTAAGGTGAGTAGGGGGTGATGGATGAGAATGCCGACTTACAGGCGAAGGTGGCCGACTTGACCGCTGAGTTGAGTGCTAAGGAAGCGAAGATTTAGGGGCTTAAGGGCGAGCTGAACGTTAGTGTTGATAAGCTGGCGGCAGTTATTTCGGAAACGGTGTCTTTGGAAGATGCCCTCCGTATTTGTAGGTCGGAGTTGATTGGGGAAAGGGAGGCTTCTAATCTTAAGGTTGTGGGGCTTGAAGGCCGTGCTAAAGAGTTGGAGGCAGAGCTATTTGCACTGAATGGGGAAGTGGCCTCGTTGAGGTCAGAAGATGTTACCCGACGTTCTTAGCCTTCTACGTCTCGTGCTTCAGCCAATCCAATCATACCTCGTCGTTTATATGAGCTGTGGGTCCATGCTAAGGCCCGGCTTGATGTATACATGGCTTTTCACGCAGAGGTAAGGGCGACTAAGGCGGAGCTTCAGGCCGTACATACCAAAGCTCATGCGGCTTGTGAGGCTTGTGGGTACGATCCTATTACACCTGACGGGGGCGACATCAATTCTGATGATGCGAGCCATCTTGCTTCGGACTCGTGGTACAAAGATGCTTACCCAATCGGCGATGATGTGTAGTCTTTGCTTGTACTTGTTTTTGTTTTAGGATTTTTGCAGAGGGCGTACTTGAGCCCGTTTGTGAATATTGTAAATAACATTTTGATGCAATGTAAAATATATTTTGTCGATTTGCTCTTTCTTTTGGCAATGTTTATGATATTTGGGGTACCTGTCAATGGCTTTGGCCATTGGGATGTTGCTTCAGACCGTCGTCGAAATAGTATCCGGACGTAGTTTAAACGAGGTCGAGCTCGTGTTTTATCGATGGCTTTGGTCATTGGGATGTTGCTTCAAACTGTCATCGAAGTAGGATCCCGTCGTTGTTCGAACAAGGTCAAACTCATGTTATTGTCGATGGCCTTGGCCATTAGGATGTTACTTCGAATTGTTCGTCGAAGTAGGATCCCGTCATGGTTCGAACGAGGTCGAACTCTTGTTATTGTCGATGGCCTTGGCCATTTCTTCTTGGATATTTGACCGTATTCCTGTAGGAAGACATGTCGGCTTTATTCATGCAATGGAGGTTTAATTATATACTTGTGAGGATCACATGTCGACTCTGCACATACAATGGAGATTTGATTAAATTCTTGTGAGAATCGTATGTTGACTCTGCACGTACAATGGAAATTTGATTATCTATATCCAGTCCCTTCATTACTTTGCTCTGGAGATCATGTTGATGGGTCGAGGTAATGAACATCACTTCGATCCTTGAGGTGTCTCCCTTGCCACCTCGTTAAAAACCTCCCCCAGAAAACCAGATTGGGACAAAACCTGGGTGAGGGAAAAGAGTACGACTCATGTGACGTCTTCTTTTAGAAGTAGAAGTACTTGAGGTGAGCAACATTCTAGTTGTTTTGGAGTAGTTTTCCTTCCATTGTTTCTAACTGAAATGCTCCTTTATTTAATGTGACTACGATTTTGTATGGTCCGTCCCAGTTTGTTCCCAATTTTCCCTCATTAGGGTCTTTCGATGCTTGTGTTTTAGCCTTGAGGATGTAGTCTCCAACTTTGAGTGGTCGCACTTTGGATTTCTTGTTGTAGTATCTTTCCACTTTCTGTTTTTGGGAAACCATTCTTATATGGGCCATGTCTCTTCGTTCTTCGACCTCATCCAGGTCTTGTAGCCTACCTTCGTTGTTGCTTGGTCCGCTCTCGTTGGAGTATCTTAAACTGGGTTCTGTGACTTCGATGGGTATAACTGCGTCAGTCTCGTAGACCAGTAAATATGGCGTTTCTCCTGTGCTAGTTTTTGGCGTAGTGCGGTATGCCCATAGTACTTCCGGTAGTAGTTCAGGCTATAGCCCTTTAGCATCCTCAAGCTTCTTTTTCAATATATTCAGTATTACTTTATTAGAGGATTTGGCTTGGCCGTTGGCGGCAGGGTGATATGGCGTGGAGAGTATTAATTTGATGTGCAATTTTTCTAGAAACTCTGTCGTTCTTTTTCCGACGAACTGAGGTCCATTGTCGCAGCTGATTTCTTTAGGGATGCCAAAACAACATATTATGTTTTTCCATATGAATGCGATGAACTCCTGCTCACAAATCTGAGAGTATGCACCCGCTTCCACACATTTATAAAAGTAATCAGTTAAAATCAAAAGGAAACGTACCTTACCTCGTCCTGCTGGAAGGGGGGAGACTATGTCCATTCCCCACTTTATGAATGGCGATGGCGAAGTGACGGAGTGAAGGAGCTCCCCTGCTTGGTGTATCATAGGGGCGTACTTTTGATGCTGTTCACATCTCCTGACATAGTCAGCGACTTCTTTTTTCATGGTGGGCCAGTAATACCAGGCGCGGATGAGGCATCGGACGAGGGCGTAGTTCCCTGTGTGGGCGCAGCAATGCCCTTCATGTACTTCTTCGAGTACTCACCTCATTTGATTTGGCCCAAGACATTTGGATAGGGGGCCGTCGAATGTTCTTTAGTAGAGATCACCATTTACGGGGCTGTATCGGGCTGCCTGTACCCGAAGTTTTTTAGCTTCTTTTTTATCTTTCGGGAGCGTTCCATCCTGTAAATATGCTACGAGGCGGTTACGCCAGTCCCAAGTCAAGTTTATAGAATGCACCTTGATGTGGTTATTTGCGGAATGGAGGAGAGTGGCCACGTTTTCTTTGTTGATATTTTTGGTGGTTGCACCTAGTTTTGCGAGTCCGGGTGCTTTGATATTTTGTGCCCTGGGTATTTGGTCGAGGCGGCATTCATCGAATTCTGGTATTAGTTTGTGAATTTCTGACTGGTACTTTTGTAGTCTTTGTTCTTTGATTTGGAAAGTCCCGGTGACTTGGTTTACCACGAGTTGAGAGTCACAATGGAGGACGTCTTCGAGCGCCATATTTGAGGGCTAACTTCAGACCTGCAATCACAGATTCATACTCGACCTCGTTGTTAGTCATCTCGGGGCATCGTATGGACTGGCGAATTACTTCTCCTGTAGGGGACTTCGAGGACGAGTCCTAGTCCCGATCTCGAGGCATTAGAAGCACCGTCAGTGTAGAGGACCCAGAGTTCGGGATGTAAGAAAGTGCGGAGTGCTTCATGTTCTACCTCGGGCAATATTTCCATGCTAAAATCAGCGAGGAAATTGGCGAGCACCTGCTACTTAATAGCAGCTTGCGGTTGGTACGTTATGTCATGCTCCCTTAGTTCTATGGCCCACTTGGCTAGTCTACCCGATAGTTCGGGTTTGTATAGGATACCTCTTAGGGTAAAGGTTGTCACAACTTTTATGGGATGACATTGAAAGTACGGTCTAAGCTTTCGTGAAGCTACGACCAATGTCAGAGCTAGTTTTTCAATGTGAA
The DNA here is from genome assembly GCA_026770625.1 of Nicotiana glauca. Taxonomy (NCBI): domain Eukaryota; kingdom Viridiplantae; phylum Streptophyta; class Magnoliopsida; order Solanales; family Solanaceae; genus Nicotiana; species Nicotiana glauca. Next base: position 67,074 of record MU721704.1, on the reverse strand, counting down.
GCTACCTTGTTTCGGCATCGATTAAGGTTTTTCTTATATAGTAAATCGAAGACTGTGTACCTTTATTTTCACGGACCAAGACTACATTTATCGCAACTTCAGAAACTGCCAGGTACACAAGTAAACATTCCCCCCGATCCACTTTAACGAGCAGTGTTGGGGAGGATAGGTATGTTTTTAGTTTTCTCAGGGCGTCGATGCATTCTTCGTTCCATTGCAGCACATGATCCTTTCTTAGAACATTGAAGAATTTGTGACATCTATCCGAGGATTGTGAAATGAATCTTGCTAGGGCGACTATTCGCCCTGTTAATTTCTGCACCTGATTTTTGCTGGTCAGTATCTCCAGTATTGCATCGATGGCCCTGATTTGATCCAGGTTGACCTCGATTCCCTTTTGTGACACTAGGAAATCAAGGAACTTTCCTAAAGTTACGCCAAAGGCGCATTTTTTGAGATTCAGTTTCATCCCGTACTACTTTAATATCTCGAACGCTTCCTTCATATGACCAATATGATCCTCTTTCTTTGTCGACTTCACTAGCATGTCATCGATGTAGACCTCCATGGTCTTACCTTGTTATTCTTTGAACATCTTGGTGACTAACCTTTGATACGTGGCCCCTATATTCTTGAGCCTGAATGACATCATCTTATAGCAGTACGTCCCTTGATGGGTGATGAAAGTGGTTTTTTCTTGATCTTCCTCAACCATTAGAATTTGGTTATAGCCGGAGTAGGCGTCTAAGAAGCTTAGCAGTTAGTGCCCGGCTATTGCATCGATAATTTGGTCGATGTGAGGTAACGGAAAAGAGTCCTTCAGGCATGCTATGTTTAGATCGGTGAAGTCAACACACATTCGCCATTTTCCGTTCTTCTTTTGACTATGACCACATTGGCAACCCATTGGGGGTATTTCGATTCTTTGATGGAACCGTTGGCGAGTAATTTATCAACCTCCTCACTGACTGCCTCATTTATTGTGGCATTGAATTTTCTCCTTATTTGTCATACCGGTGGATAAAGTGGATCGACATTTAGCCTATGTGTGGAGATATCCCTTGGGATTCCTGGCATATCTAAGTGGGAGAAACCAAAAAAATTAGAGTTGTTAGTCAAGAACTCACGATACTTACCTAGCTCCGAGAGGTTGTGTCCAATATAAGCCTTTTTTATGCTGTTGATGTTATCCAATTGGACGGGATCGAGATCTTCTATGTTTGCCTTGCAAGCCTCTACAATATCCGGGTCTTTGATGGCTCTACTTGTATGTCGGGTTTAGTTCCCAACATGGCTGATTGCTATGCTTTCGCATTTGACCCCTTTAGTTGTTTGGTGTTTGTGAAATCTTGGGCGATCTGGTAGTATTTTTGGGCGGTACGTGGCTCACCTCGGATGCTGAATATCCCCCATAGGGTGGGAAATTTGATTACTCGATAGAAGCTAGAAGGGACGGCTCGCATGGCGTGTATCCATGGTCTTCCAATGATGGCGTTATAAGTCGTTTCCTGGTTAATGATGTGGAATGTTGTTTCCAGGGTAACCCCTCCTGCCAAGACAGGTAGCAGTGTAGCACTATTTCTCCAGATGGCTGCTCTACTGCATTATTAAAACCCGTTAGTATTATGCAATGCAGTATTATTTTATCCTCGAGTCTTATCTGCACGAGAAATCGCGAGTGAATAATACACGTGCCTATTCCGTTATCCACCATTATTCTTTTTACATCGCTATCCGCAATGTATAATGTTATAACCAAAGCATTATTATGGGGGAAAGACAAACCGTCGGCATCTGACTTATCAAAAATGATACTGTCTTCGAGGTCGTCATGTCTTTTGTGTGCAACTGTCCATTTGAGTTTATGTGTGGTGGTGAATTTTACATGGTTGATCACTGCATCATCGTCACCGCCAATGATCATTTGGATGGTACGAGCTGGTGATGGTGGTTTTGGAAGTCCTTGAGGTTGATCGCCCTCGAGCGAAGTTGGCTCGTTCAATATCGCTTAGCAGTTCTTTCAAAACCCATGGTTTAACATCCTCACTACTTCTTATCGCATACCTATGCAATCTTCAATCTTGTGCCCTCTCACCTGGTGGAATTCATATAGGACGTTCGACCTCATGGTATTTGGATCCGATTTCGTCTTCTGCGGCCACTGCATCTCCGTGCCCAGTATTTTCCAGTGCGTACACTATATCTAAAGGGGAAACACAAAAGTTATGAGTAGTTAGTAGTGGAGGCATGCCTCTTTCATTGCGGGGTGCAGTGTATTGGGGCGCGACATCCACATGTCGTGGAGGGGGTGGATTGGATGTTCGGACATAGGGTTGATGTCTTTCTCGATTGAAACGTGGTAATTGATCCTGATGGAGAAGATATCATTAACCCTAGCCTCGGCCTTCTTTGATCCCGCGTGAGCGGTAGCGAATTTATCTGCCATCTCCTCGAATGTCGATATCGATCGTGCTCGTAATTGGGAATAGCATGTCAATTCTCCCCCGTCAGAGTTTTGCCAAACTTTTTCAGCAGCACAGACGGTACCTGTTCTTTTGGTAGATCATTACCTTTTACAGTGGTAACGTAATGGATTAAGTGATCCTCCGGGTCCGTGGTGCCATCATAAATTTTAAAATATGGCGACATTTTGAAGGTCTTTGGAATAGGATGGGGAGCTTCCCCTTCGCTATATGGTTGTTTGACGAATCAGCCCACATCACGTTTTGGTAGCAGTTTCGTAGTGCGTCATATTTTATCGACCCTTTCTTGATGTTCCTTCATCTGAACGCGGAGTGTTTTGTCCTCATTTTCCATCTCTTCCATTTTCTTTAAGATGACCATCCGTGCATCATCACATGCATCAGTAATAGTGCGGGTGTTACCTATTCGTGCAGCGCTTGGCCCAACGGCAACAGCTGCGATTTCTATGGGTGGCGCGTCTTCGACATCTCCATGAATGGGTTTCTCGAGCATGTTGCTCAAGGCACTTGTTAGCCGTTCTTCTAGTAGCCTTTTGATAGCTGGTGGCGCTTCTCCTGCTGAGGATGTTGAGGTTCTCCTCTCGCGCAAGATCGTTAGATCCCCGTGCGGAGGAGGTGAGATCTTCCCCTCCGGTGTGACACTAGGTGTTGCGTTCTCATTGTCTTCTCTACTGGCTTCGTTGAGGGAATTTAGGAGCTTGTTCGTGAAACCCACTACTGCCTTTATCCTCGCTTCTCCCTTTCGCGTCGTCGCTATTTTTTATGAAGCTGAAGAAAAGCGATTATTACTTTCAAGAATCTAGATGAAAACTACAATTTCAGTGATAGAAATCTCCACATACGGCGCTAAATTATTTGACTCAAAAGATACTAGAACCTTTTTGAACAAATCAATCAAAGATGAGGGGGTAAATCTTAGTTGAATATAATAATCTCTAGAAATTAAAGAATAATTGGTAAAGAACAGATGGTTGTTAAGTTTCTTTTGATTCAAGAATTGTATTCTCTCGGAGTCCCATACCGTATTGCAAGATTATTGTCTCCCTTTTATACTAAGAGAGAACACCTTCTAAATTGTAAAAGACAAAATATAAGGAATATTCGACCGAATATTCCTAATGTCCCCTAATGGGCTTACACTATTACAAGGGTCGTACAGTCTCTTCTTTGCCTTAAGGTCGTCTTCCTCGGGACATCGAACCATAGAGACTCTGTCGTTTGTCGTACTCGTCATGGGTCATGACGGGTCAAATTTGGATCCGTACAAATATTACATGATCGTTTTTTTTCCTCTAATAGATGATCAAATGATTCATGCACCCACAAATGAAGTCTGGGGTTCGATGGTTTTATGATATAACGAGTTTTTAGTTTTATGGCTTATTTCTCATTATGATTTCATCTTAAGACGTAATAAGTCAGTTATATAAAACACTAGATATCTTTGTAATAGTTATTTTTCTCTAATTAAATCCTAACAGACTAGTGTTGTCCTCAGAAGTCAGCATTTTTTAAAATTAAAATAATAAATGACTGAATGAGAAACATTAAATATTGGTAATAATGAATTCAGAAGCGTAACAATCAAAATTTGATTGGAAAACTTTGTAAAAGCTGAACCAATTCATTAGTTTGGACGCTTCTAATCATGCTGGGAATAATGTACCTAAAAAAAGTCGTTGTGGGAATAACGTTAGGAAAAGGTGCATTGGGACTGTGGGAGTTGTTGAAAAGTGAAAATATTAGTGGACTCCTTTTTCTGCACACTTTTCCATTACCTTATATTTTATTTATTTAATAATTATTGAGGGATGAGATAGACAAGATTCTATGGACATGAAACAATTAAAAATTTAGAAACAAAGCAAGCCTAACTTTGGATGGCTGATTCATTTTCTTTTTGTTCACTATAGTTAGCAAGCAATTCAATGAAGCGGTGCAAGGCTGATTATGAATAAACTAATCAACAACAACAATAATTTACTAAAATCTCACGAGTGGGATATGAAGAACGTAGAGTAATGCAGACCTTACCCATACCTCGAGGGAGTAGAAATGTTATTTTCGGTAGACCCTCAACTCAAAAGACAACAAAAGAGACAATATATCAGTACTATCAACAAAAAAATAAGACGAAATATATAAACGACCCCTCCAAATTGTCCACAACGGTCAGTTGAACACCTCAACTAAGACTATTTCCAGCTAAACACTTCACGTGACTATTAAGTAGGTCAAGTAAACACCTGAGTACAACAGGACATATGTGTGAGTTGCACTTGCTGATGACATGGAAAATGAACAAATCAAAAAATGAAACGTGTAATTTTTCCATTTGATACATGTAATTAATTTAAAAAAATACATTAAAAAAA
>MU721704.1:45008-61191 GCA_026770625.1 Nicotiana glauca | reverse complement strand
CCCCCCCCCCCCATCTTCTTCAGCCCGTCCCTTCTATTGAAATCCACCAAATTATCCCAGAATTATGCATACAACGAAAAAATAATAGACCAAAACCAACAAATTGATAATTAAGAACCAATTCCCATAGATAATCTATCCAACTGGAGTTATGTAAATGTTTTAGCATCAATTTAAGAAGCAATCAGCAATTGGGTTCCTTCCAAATAACTAATCGTAGAATTCCTTGATTTTCTCATTTATCTATCAAATTGAGCGGCAATTCGATGGCGTAGAAACCGATAGCTCCAATGTCGCCTGCGACGGTGAGCTGATGAAGATGATGAAGCAAGTTATAGAGTCCGAGGAAGAGAAGAAGTTGCCGATTAAGATTGAAGCGGCAATTTGATGATGGAGAAACCAACTGCTCAACCTCCGCCGGAGATGGGGACTTGAACAAGAAGATGAAGATGGAGAAGGTTATAGAGCGGAGGCAGAAGCTGAGGCGGTGATGTTGGTTGAGAATCTGTCCATGTTATCTTCCTGTTTGCGCAAACGGTTTTCTTCACTAAAACTTATGGAATACTGTTTGGATCCTGTTTTGGAACAGGTTCTTTGTCTAATGTCCTGAATTTGAAAAATTCTTTCCAATTGAAAGGAAGGTCACCAAAAATGGAAAGGTATAGCAGAAGGAAGATGGAGAAGATAAAGTGAATATTAGAGTTCCCATTTGGGCTTAAATTAGAGTCTTCTTTAAGGTATATTACTGTTACTATTAAAGTTTGGAATGGATAGGCGACGTGCGTCTCGGTGAGTGTATTACACGCAAGATGAGCTGACTGAGTCAGATTTTTACTTGACCTACTTAATAGCCATGTGAAGTGTTTAGCTGGAAATAGTCTTAGTTGAGGTGTTCAACTAACCGTTGTGGACAACTTGGAGTGGTCGTTTATAATGACAACAACATAAGAATCGATGCAATGCACTAACTGTTTGACTCAAAAGATGTTAAATTCTTTCTAAGCAAATCAATCGAAAAAGATGAAGGGATAAATCGTATTCAACCTTAATTAATATCGGATCAAAAGACAAAGCAGTAGTAATGAATCGAATGATGCAGTAATTGCAAACACATATAAGCCAAGTGGAATATGGAGAGATCTTATTCATAATTGAGCAACTCCTTCTCATCCTCCATAGAGGGGGAATGGAAGTTACAATGGTTTCCCTTTTTCAGATACAAAGGTGGAACCCTCTTTTTTCTTCGATAGGTGAAGATCAATCCTTTTTTTTCTTTCAGAGCGGAGTTCTGTTCATCGTTTCAACCTACTAGAGTATTGGAGGAGAAGAAGGAGAGGCATCCCGCCCCTTTTTTCAGTTCTTTTGTCTTGATATTATAGTCGAAAATATTCTTGTATTTTCCATAACTTGGCATGGCTGGGTCGGGGAAGCTTACTAGTCGTGGAGAGGGCTTGCCCTCGTCACTTATGTCGAATGTCGTAATAATAGGGTGAAGTTGACTTTGTTGACTTCCTTCGTAAGATGATTAGGACGGGGTCGTGGTCGCCCCGGTCGAGGTGGTCAAATTTTTACCAATACAGTTAGTCCCTACGTTCGTCGGGGTCGTGCCTCGCTGACTTTGATGAACGGATCATGTGTGCAACATAGTCGAAGGGAATCTGACCCCCATTTTTGTTCCTTGATCGCGTTGTGAATTTTGGGATTCTTTGGGGATGTCTTTTCAGTACTCGTGTACCGTTACGATGGTTTCGAAACCGAAATGTCGGTTGGTAACTGAAGCAATACTTTGTGCGAGCAGTCGTTATGACGCACGTTTCTAAGGATCTAAAACATTTCGCCTCCCATCGAATTTGAATGGCGACTATCGAGTTTTGTGCTCGGGGAATTTATGCATCTTATAAATAAGGAAACCATGCCATTTGCTTCTCACACTTCATTGTTCATCTCGAGAGAATTTCCAGGATATCACCTTTTCCGTCACTTCGAATTTTGGCTTACTCTCTTGTTTGTTGGAATCCTTAATCCTTTCACCTCTCCCGGCGAGTTCTTTTTACCCTTTTTGGCTAGAAATGGCCAATGCTTCTTCCCGTGATAATCTTCCTGTTGCTCCTCCGGTAGCTGAGAACTCTGTTCCGGCTGCCGGAGACATAGAGTTGGTGGAGGATGAAGGGATTCCATATGTAGCTGAAATTTTACCCTGCCCGGGAAAGGATGTGGTCGACTTCAGTATTAACAGTAGAGCGGAGCTGGAGGATATCTTTCACCTCATAGGGGAGGTGGGGATCACGGATTTGAGGGAACGATGGGGAATTCTCGGATTTGTCGAGATGGTACTGGCGGGGAGGGACGACCGGGTTCAAATCGACCGTCCCGGATTTTGTATGTTCTATGCTTACCCCTTCCTCGAAGGGTACACGCTCCTGCTTCCCATGTTGGTGGTAGATTTCTGCCGCTATTATGAGGTATGCCCCTCCCAGCTTTCCCCTTATTTATACAAGTTGTTCCTCATGTTCATCAAATATGCGAAACTCGCCGGTCAGGAGGTTACTCTGGGCCACGTGCTTAGCCTGTTTGCTCCCCAATTGATTCGTGGCAGGATGATCCATGCGCGTCCTCAGGGGTCGAAAGGCCTAGTGGTGAAGATGGATGAAAGGACCAATCATCGCTTTTATGAGAACTTTTTCTATGTGCCGACCGAGAACCTCGTGGCGGACCCGACCAGATTCTCTGAGAGGTGGAATTTTGCCCGTAAGTCTACATCTCTGATTAATGGAGTGTTCGATTTTTCTTCTTCTTCTCTTCCTTTATGTTGCGGGTACTAACTTGTTTTGTTATTCCGCAGCTGAGAAGCTGCCCCCTCTGCCTATGGAGGGGATTCGCGAATGGGTAGAGGCCGTCCTTCCTCATACAGCGGGGGTTCGCACTTGGTCGACCTTTCATGAGAGATTTGGACGTGGACCTCTTACAGGTGAGATAATGTCCTTTTTTACTATTTGTCATTTTCCATTTTCCTCTTACCTCTTGTGTGTCACTTGTCGTTGCCAGGGAGAGTACGGAGAGTCAGGGCTCCTCAGTTGGCCTTTCATCAGCCGGATGCGTCTGCTCGTCTTGTTGCAGTACCTTCTGCTCGTCCTTCGTCGAGGGCGGCTTCGGTTGGATATGCAGTCTTGGCCGCTCCAGCAAGATCGACTTCTCAGGAGGGGGCCCCCATTCAGTGTTATCCTTCCTTCAAATGGATCACCGTCGGCAGGGGAAGAGGAGGGGTCGTCGAAGAGATGGAGGGTGGCATTGGAGATGGCACCTCCAATCGTGATTAATTTGGATAAGTCTCCCCCGACAGGCCCAAGAGACGGTGGTGCTGCGGCGTCTCCCCTAGAAGTGGAGCAAGTTGTTGAAGTTGTACAGGTAGTTAGTTCCCCGAAAATTCGGTTGATACGATGACTCAAATCGGAGTTCCTGTGCCAGTGATGATCGATGCCCTACCGGAGCAGAGAGCCAGGCCCCTAGTGCAGCCATCATGCCTACAAGTGTGCCTTCTTCATCTGCGGTGGGTCGCATCCCCCCTCGATGGCAAAAAAGAGGAAGAGTGTGATGGCCGACGAATATGAATCTTAGTCTGATTTGGATCCCGATGATGTCAAGATGTTCGAGGAGGGCCTCACTCATTCGGTGGTTCACGCGGGTGGATCGGCTCGTGTTCTTGAGATCCCTTGTTATGTGAATCTCTTGGAACTGGGGGATAATTTTGTGCCATAGTTTAGCCTGCTGTGTTCGGAAGCTAAAAATGAGTCCCTTGTGGAATATCCTCGATGCCAAATTGAGGGACAAAATGGCCGTCATGGGTTTGAGGGTATGTTGTTTCTGGCTCTTATTTCAGCCTTTCCTTTTATGCGAAAGAACATTAGTTTAATTGCTTTATTATTTTTCAGACGTATCTGGTAGAGGTGGAAAGCATCCGTAGGGCCAACACTCGGTCGAGCATTTTCTTGCAGATGTTGGAGAAGTACCATCGCTATCGCATCAGATGTCGTGAGTTGCACGAACGGTTGAGGACGGACCCCAATAACCGGGCTCTGGGCGAAGAATTGGAGAAAGGGGATCAAGAGATAGCAAGAGTGAGCTCGAAGAGCAACTCCGCCTCAAGGACGAGGATCTTGAATTGGGTAGAGGGGTCGCTTCTGAGTGTGAGTATCTGCAGGGCAAGTTTAGATCGACGCATATAGAGATGGATCAGAGCCGGGCTCGAGTCGTGGAGATGAGCGCAGAGTGGAGAGGGAAATTGACTTCGATGGATAGTAGGGTTGCAGGTCTATAGCGCATTGAGAGAGCCTAGTCTGAGGCTTTGTCAAGGGCGGCGGCTCTGGAGGATACTATTCATGTGCTCCAGTCCCAGCAAGAATCGTAGAGGGCGACAACGACCCTGATGGAGGTGAGGCTCGAGGAGCGGATTGGCACGATTGGTTAGGAAGCTTCGGTTCTGGCAAATCGAGTCGCAGCCTTGGAGACTGAGGGCTCAAGCTGGGTTGTCCCGCGCTGCCGTTCCCCGCCAGACTCATGAGCTCTGGGTCTATGCCGAAGCCCAGCGGGATATACTCAAGAACTTGTGGGAAGCGGACACCGTGACAGAGGCTGCCTATGAGGAAGCGCGAAGGAAGGCTTGCGAAGCTCGTGCCAACTGTGGATATGATATTGCGACTCCCAAAATCGATGGGTGTGCGGATGGTGATAACGGTGAACCTTGTGGAGATGATGATGGAGATGGCGGTGCTGACACCGAGTAAAAAATCGTGCTTTGCTTTTCTTTTCATTTCATTTGCCGGTTGGCGTTTGTTTGTTTCTTGTTTTCCCCCCTTCTTTTTTTTATTTGTTGACTGTCCTGGGCCGGATGTAAGGGGCGACAGCCCGCACCTATGACTTCATGAATAAAGAATTTTATTTTTGCTGTGTTTCAGTTTTCTTTCTGTCTATTTGTGATCTCGTCGCAAGACGGGGGCTCGTCAGGCGAGTCCTGGTTCCACTCCCTCTTTATTGTGACGAAGGCTCCTGGCCTTATGGGTGAGTTCGAACTTATCGAAATAGCGGCTCGTCTGAGTTTGAACAGGGTCGAACCTTTCTATCTTTGATGGCGAATGCCCTTGGAATTAAAGGGTGTTATTTCGAACCTATCAAAATAATGGCCCGTCTGAGTTCGAACAAGTTTGAACCTCTTTTTATTTGATGGCGAAGGCCCTTGGCCTTAAGGGTGTTATTTCGAACTTAACAAAATAACGACCCGTCTGAGTTCGAACGAGGTCGAACCTATCTCTTTTTTCTTTTGTTGGCGAAGGCCACTGGCCTTAAGGGTGTTATTTCGAACTTATCGAAATAACAACCCGTCTGAGTTCGAACGAGGTCGAACCTCTCTTTCTTTGATGGTGAAGGCCCTTGGACTTAAGGGTGTTATTTCGAACTTATCGAAATAACGACCCGTCTGAGTTCGAATGAGGTCGAACCTATCTTTTTTTATGGCGAAGGCCCCTGGCCTTAAGGATATTATTTTGAACTTATCGAAATAACAACCCGTTTGAGTTCGAACGAGGTCGAACCTATCTTTTACTTTTCGATGGCGAAGGCCCCTAGCCTTAAGGGTGTTATTTCAAACTTATCGAAATAACGGCCCGTCTGAGTTCGAACGAGGTCGAAACCTATCTTTCTTTGATGGTGAAGGCCCTTGGCCATAAAGGTGTTATTTCGAACTTATCAAAATAACGGGCCATTTAAGTTCGAACGAGGTCGAACCTCTTTTTCTTTGATGGTGAAGGCCCTTGGCCTTAAGGGTGTTATTTCGAACTTATCGAAATAACGACACGTCTGAGTACGAACGAGGTCGAACCTATCTCTTTTTTCTTTTGTTGGTGAAGGCCCCTGGCCTTAAGGGTGTTATTTCGAACTTATCAAAATAACAGCCCGTCTGAGTTCGAACGAGGTCAAACCTCTCTTTCTTTGATGGTGAAGGCTCTTGGCCTTAAGGGTGTTATTTCGAACTTATCAAGATAACGGCCCGTCTGAGTTCGAACGATGTCGAACCTATCTTTTTTCTAGATGGTGAAGGCCCCTGGCCTTAAGGGTGTTATTTCGAACTTATCGAAATAACAGCCCGTTTGAGTTCGAACGAGGTTGAACCTATCCTTTTTTCGATGGTGAAGGCCCCTGCCTTAAGGGTGTTATTTCGAACTTATCGAAATAACGACCCGTCTGAGTTCGAACGAGGTCAAACCTCTCTTTTTTTGATGCCGAAGTCCCTTGGCCTTAAGGGTGTTATTTCGAACTTATCGAAATAACGGCCCGTCTGATTTCGAGCGAGGTTGAACCTATCTCTTTTTTCTTTTGATGGCGAAGGCCCCTGGCCTTCAGGGTGTTATTTCAAACTTATCGAAATAAAAAACCCTCCTGAGATCGAACGAGGTTGAACCTCTCTTTCTTTGATGGCAAAGGCCCTTGGCCTTAAGGGTGTTATTTCGAACTTATCGAAATAACGGCCCGTCTGAGTCCGAAAGAGGTCGAACCTCTCTTTCTTTGATGGCGAAGGCCCTTGGCCTTAAGGGTGTTATTTCGAACTTATCAAAATAACGACCCATCTGAGTTCGAACGAGGTCGAACCTCCCTTTCTTTGATGGTGAAGGCCCTTGGCCTTACGGGTGTTATTTCGAACTTATCGAAATAACAGTCCGTCTGAGTTCGAACGAAGTTGAACCTATCTTTTTTTTCTTTTGTTGGCGAAAGCCCCTGTCCTTAAGGGTGTTATTTTGAACTTATCGAAATAACAGCCCGTCTGAGATCGAACGAGGTTGAACCTCTCTTTCTTTGATGGTGAAGGTACTTGGCCTTAAGGGTGTTATTTCGAACTTATCGAAATAACGACCCATATGAGTTCGAACGAGGTCGAACCTATCTCTTTTTTCTTTTGATGGTAAAGGCCCTTGGCCTTAAGGGTGTTATTTCGAACTTATCGAAATAACAGCCCTCTTGAGTTCGAACGAGGTCTAACCTCTCTTTCTTTGATGGCGAAGGCCTTTGGCCTTAAGGGTGTTGTTTCGAACTTATCGAAATAACAGCCTGTCTGAGTTCGAACGAGGTCGAACCTCTCTTTATTTGATGGCGAAGACCCTTGGCCTTAAGGGTGTTATTTTGAACTTATCGAAATAACAGCCCGTCTGAGGTCGAACGAGGCCGAACCTCTCTTTCTTTGATGGCAAAGGCCCTTGGCCTTAAGGGTGTTATTTCGAACTTATCGAAATAACGGCCTGTCTGAGTTCAAAAGAGGTAGAACCTCTCTTTCTTTGATGGCGAAGGCCCTTGGCCTTAAGGGCGTTATTTCGAACTTATCGAAATAACGGCCCGTCTAAGTTCGAACGAGGTCGAACCTCTGTTTCTTTGATGGCAAAGGCCCTTGGCGGAAGTCCCGGTTTGGCGGGCATTGCTCGCATCGATGGTTCAACGCCACGGGCAGTAGGTGCCAATTATTTCGCACGTGCCCGTATTGAACGCATGTTACAGTTTCTTGCTTGACTTTGGTTGTTTATTTTGAAGATGTCGCCGACAAGGAGGGTTTCGGTTGTGTTGGGACGATTTTTGGTTCCTTAGTCTAGATTTCCCTGCGTTGATTCCCTGTTTGGTTAAGCGTGGGGGATGAGGACAGATTGCAGCATCTTTGGCCCTGTTCAGGGTGTTCGGAGCCGGTGGGGCAGGCAACTTGGCCTTGCTAGCTCATTTGGTTCCTCTTTCCTCAGCGCATTGCCCCCAAATCTGGTGTGAGTTGGATATGCATATTATTTTTTGCTTCTCTGGCCTTGATCCAAGAAGAACTAGAGGTCTTCACTAAGAAATCCCCACAGACGACATCAAATTGTTTGACTCAAAAGATGTTAAATTCATTCTAAGCAAATCAATCGAAAAAGATAAAGGGGTAAATCATAATCAACCTTAATTTATACCGGATCGAAAGACAAAGCAGTAGTAATGAATCGAAGGATGCAGTAATTGCAAACACATATAAGCCAAGTGGAATATGGAGAGATCTTATTCATAATTGAGCACCTCCTTCTCCTCCTCCATGGAGGGGAAGGGGAGTTACAATGGTTTCCCTTTTTCAGATACAAAGGTGGAACCCTCTTTTTTCTTCGCTAGGCGAAGATCAATCCTTTTTTTCTTTCAGAGTGGAGTTCTGTTCATCGTTTCAACCTACTAGAGTATTGGAGGAGAAGCAGGAGAGGTAGCCCGCCCCTTTTCCGATTCTCTTGTCCTGATATTTATAGTCGAAAATCTTCTTGTATTTGCCACAACTTGGCATGGCTGGGTCGGGGAAGCTTACTAGTCGTGGAGAGAATTGCCCTCGTCACTTATGTCGAATGTCGTAATGATAGGGTGAAGTTGACTTTGTTGACTTCTTTCGTAAGATGATTAGGACGGGGTTGTGGTCGCCCCGGTCGGGGTGGTCAGATTTTAACCAATACACTAACAATAATCAGTAGATAAGGTCTGGTACAATGAAAAACTGTAGAATAGTATAAACACAACATGAACCACTAACAGTCTAAGACAAAGCCCTATCAGACTAGCGTCACACCTATACAAAGTAAAACAATGTTCAACCACCTCCTAATCCATAACCCTAATGTTCGACCTCCGCACCTTCCTAGCAAGGGCTTGTCCTCGAAAATCTGAACTCACGCCATGTCATATCTAATCACCTCTCCCCAATACTTCTTAGGCCGCTCTCTACCTCTTCTCGTGCCCGCCAAAACCAACCGCTCATGCCTCCTTACCGGGACATTTGGGCTTCTCCTGAGCCTCGCTTCCCGCATCTTATCATCCATAGGAGCTACCGCTACCTTCTCCCAAATATCTTCATTCCTAATCTCATCCATCCTAATACACCTACACTACGAATAAGCTAATCATTCTTCATTATTTTTATTGGTAGTATAAAGTACTCAATCTGATCTCGTGCACAAGTGGATAGATTTGCTACTTATAAATGAACTATGCGGGGATAGTTTGCTACCAAAAGACGGGTACGGTAGTCTTTTGTTTTACGAATAAAAAGCGAGTGAATTTTATTCGATTGAATCTATGTGATAATTCTAAAATAGCCGAAGTCAATTATATAATTCTATATTCATATCGTAATACGTCGTCAAAATGACATTTTGAAGAATTTCGTGTTTAGAAAATCCATCTTATAAGTGATAAGCGTTGAAACTAACCTTTTGCTTATATATTACTCCCTCCGGTCCAAAATAAATAATTTTTTAATATTTTTCTTGTGGTCCAAAATAATTATTTTTTTCAGATTTCAAGAATAAATTAATTATTTTTTTCCTACATTATCCTTGGAGTAAATAGTGTTAGAAATATGTGTTAGGAGGGTTTATGTGAGATAGTAAAGATTAATATGGTCAATTTTATTGCTAATTAATGCTAAAAGGTAGATTTCTTAATTTGTGTGAAAACATCCAAAAAAATCACTTATTTTGGACCGGAGGGAGTAATAAGTTAAAATGATGTTACCTAATACAGCAATAAAGATTAGTTTGTTGTTACGATTCCTAAACCAATATCGCAGCAAAATAGCAATAACTGTATGCGAATCGACTTGATCTCCCAAAATATGAAAGTAGCAAAGACTCTTCATATACCTCTCCCAAATACAAGTCCATGAATCTTTGGTAAAACGAACAGAAACCCAAAATAAATCCAAGTACAAATTGTTTTTTCTGAACAAGATATCAAGTTCAGTTTCTGAAAGATCTAATACCGCCAAGAAACTACAAGTCAGCAGCAATAGAAATTTACATCTACTTAATCTTCTTTTTAGGCCTCAACTGCAACCCCAAAAAAGCAACTCAAATTATTCAGCAATCATTGTCAGCTAAACAAAGTGTCAATTTAAAAATTTTATCAAGGAAATGAAGTTAAAATTAGGTAATTGATGAGTCTAACCTGGTTGCTGTGTCCACACTTCTTCTTGCGGCAGTTGACAGCCCGAGGATGCAATCGAGCATAGCACCTTTAGGTATTTTTAAAAGTTATGCATTAGAAACAACTACTGGAAAAGAAGAAAAAAGAACAAGAACAAGAACAGCATGATGACAACAAATATTAGCAAACAGCAGGAAGGAATAACCAACATAAAATTGGAGATTTGTGTGTTACAGGAGGACAATATCCCTTTGCTAGCGGCCATAAACATGTAAAGATGTTTGTCCATTGAATTCCTACTCAGTTTGAACAATGAAAATCCAAGGCATGGATACGTTAACGTGCCAGAACTTTGACGATTTTGAGGAGCAATCGAGCATTTCATAAATGCTTTAAAAGGATAGTGTTACTAAAGTTTGGATACTTTACAAACAGACCACAAAAAATTAAACCCACAATCATCAGTATTCAGCAATCCATCAACTTCAACTTCAGGAGAAGTGAAGATAACTTGAATGCAAATCACAACATCCAAACCCAGCCAGATGGTATAGGTGCTAGAATAATGAAGTTCAATTTTGATGAGACAGCCACTTCTGTTGCTGTTTATGAGAGTACACTCACTTTGACGATTTGTTTTTTTACGTTGACTACAACTATGACTAGTTGTGTTCGTCTTGATTAGCAAAATGGAAATTGAAGTTGATGGATTTCTGAATACTTCATCTCTCTCTCTACAACCACCACTATAAAAATACAATCTTTACAAAAAACATAACAAATCGAAGTGCTAGAAAACAAACTAAGACACCTCTAACTGTAACCCAAAAGCTATTGACTCATTTTCCTCCATTCATAGACAGAATAAAAAACAAAAACACCTTAAACTCTAAAACAATTTAAGTAGTCAATCCCAACTAAAAACGATCATATCTTTTCATGAACTGAACATAAGAAATACTATAAGATAATTTTCTTTGAGCACACAATAAAAATACAGCACAACAATGTATCCAGAAAAGCACCAACACCAACTACAGTCAAGCTCCTGAATTACAAGTATTTCAAGTTCAAAGAACCAAATAAATGTTGTGGCCTAATATATGGATTAAATATTTAAATCCAATAGATATGAATTTAATTAAAAGCCCAATTTTGATGGGCTAATCCCTTATTTGTGCTCCAAATGATGAGCTCACTTTGTTAGACCAAGATTCCATCTTATCCTAAAGGAATGAATTTGTTCCGCGTGTGACACACCAAATCAAAAAGATCGTACCACATGACGACATGCCAAAGTCAAATTGGAACTTCGTAAGGCAAATGAAAATGTATCATGTGTACACTTGACATGTTCTAGCCAATCAAATGCGGCCATGTTATTGCTACAATATGATTAGTGGATGAATTAAGCCAACCAATCAAGTCAAATCAAAGAAGTAAGCCCTCATCACAACTCTTCACTTCTGTGACTATAAATAGGGATCACCACAGCTTTTCGCTTCTGCGACCATAAACAGAGGTACTTCATGACACAGAGGAAAACCCAAAAGTCACCCATAAGAAGAAGCACTAGAGAGCAAAAACCTCAAGAATTTCTGTAAGTTGCAAGTACACAAACATTTTTGTATTTATTTCAACTATTCAAGATTAAGAACGAAGAAAAACCAAATATTAGAGATTTAAGGGTCTTGTGTTTTGCACCTCTAACATATGTATTTTTTTTTATAATTTGCACTTTATCCTATTTTTTAATAATATATGGCGTGAGTCACCGACCAAACATATTAAAAATGTGACAAGGCCACATCCGCCAAAACATGTCACGTGTACACACGGTGCATTTGCATTGGCCTGATGATCTGACTTGGCATGGTCATGCTATGTCATTTGGCATGTAGTATGACCATATAGGCTCCTTGACTTAGCGTGCCACATCATTTGACAGATGACACGTGTTTGGCCCTCTAGGATAAGATGACATATTGGGCCACAAAGTGGGCTCATTATTTTAATCAACTTATGTTTCAGGAAAATACTTATATGTTCTTCTCTCCCTTATTTTCCTAAAGGGGAAGTGTCCAATGTGACGCTCTGCAACAATAACAATCACCTTGCTCAAAAGTTGTCAGCTTTAATCCACAAATTATCCTCTCAATACTCACCAAATGGAGGTTTAAGTCGTTAAAAGTCCATATCAGATTCCCTACAAACCACTAGTTCAAAATCTTAGCGCTAGTATCAATGATAAACACCTACACATTCAATAAAATTATCACAGCAATCATCACATCTTCACAGAGACTGTTTATTACTACTAGCTGTGATTTCTATGCATACAATTTCCATCGGTCCGCCTTGAATGGTGGAGCACAACTTGTCTTTTGTGGGGGTGGGGCCAGCGCCATCGAGGGATAATTAACTTATGTTTCAGGGAAATACTTGACAGCATGTTCGTCTCTCCCCTCTTCTCCTCCTAAAGGCAAATTATCTGATATGACACTTTGCAACAGTAACAACTATCTTACTCAAGAACTGACTGCTTTAATCCACAAAGTATGATTCTTAAATAAGAGCAAAAATCTAATATATCAGGGACAGCTTATTCTTATCTACCCATTTCTCCTACAGGTAAAATATCCAATATGCTCTGCAACAGTAACAATCATCTTACTCACGATTTGTCTGCTTTAATCACAAATTATGTTTTCTTATATTTAATGCTTAATAATCGACTTATGTTTCAGGGAAATACTTGGTAGCATGTTCTTCTCTCCCCTCTTTTCCTAAAGGCAAAGTATCCAATAAGACACTCTGCTACAATCATCTTACTCAAGAATTTTCTGCTTTAATCACAAATTATCCTCTCAATGTTAAAAGTGCAAGTCAGATTCCCCACAGACCACTAGTGCAAAATCTTAGCAGTAGTAACTTCATAAGCATAATGAAAGAGATAGTGCAAAAAAAGAGCTACTCATAAGTTTATCACAAAACCTACTGATTCAACAATAAAAGGTACATTAGGGAGCTTACTTGCGGCATATCATCTTGTCCTGATTGTATTTCCTAGCCAAAGCCATCAACGATGGCTCAATGATTCCACCACGAAGCCTCAACACCAAATGTAGGGTCGATTCTGCATTTATTAAATGCAACAAAATAAAACTATTAACTTTCACTTCAGTTAGGGCATAACTGTGACATTCGAAAATCTACATAATGAATTTGACCTTAATTAGTAACAAATTCTGTGATCTTAGTCTCTCTATTTAATTTCAACAAATCTAATGAATTTCTAGTTTCTAAACCATGTGACTACTCATCTTTTAAGCTAACAGAATATAATTAAGTAGTATTTACTCTTTATTTAAATTACTCAAATTTTACAATTCTATTAATTGAATGGTAAAAATACATAACCAGTTACCTTTCTGGATGTTGTAATCGGCCAAGGTGCGGCCATCTTCGAGCTGCTTACCAGCAAAAATCAGCCTCTGTTGGTCCGGTGGAATTCCTGAATCAGCGCAAAAACATAAAAGCAAGGACTTACTAAAATAAAACAAAATAAAAAGCATAGAAATTAGCAAATGAAGATGTTTAGAAACAAGTTTTGTAATACTACCTTCCTTGTCTTGTATTTTGGCTTTAACATTGTCGATTGTATCACTGGATTCAACCTCGAGAGTTATGGTTTTACCGGTGAGAGTTTTCACGAATATCTGCATTTTTGAAACGAGCTTCGCCTTCCTTCTTCCTTCAGCTCCTAGCCGTTTTTCCTTGCAGCTGACATATATTTATATGTAGGGTTTAGTGGCGGCTGATGCCCGTTGGGCTCGGAAGGGATAGGGCTTTGAGCCATTTTGGTCAAACTTGGCGAGGTTTGGGCTGAAATTGAATTATCAATTGGGCTGCAACCCAAGGCCTTTCTAGAAAAATTAACTTAAATAGCTGCATACTCAATCTCTTAAACTTAAAATAGCCGGTGGATATAGAATAATACAGAGGCGGAACCGAAATTTGATACTTATGAGATCGAAATTTTATTTATTTCAAGTTACTGGAATCTAAATTAATAATTTGTACATTTTCAATAAATTTTTTCAAACAAATATAAGGTTTAAACTAAAATTACTAGATTCAGCTGAACCTATAATCTAAGGACATGCTCTGCCCCTGTAGTTATATATGTATAATTCATATATAATATATGTATGTATGTATAATCATTGTATAATATATGTATACTGGCTAAAAAAAGTAAACAATAAATTCGACCAAATATTTGTCAAAAATCCCTATTAAAAGGTAGAAATGATACTGGTTAGCCACTTTAAGCACCCATATTTATATTATACTCAATTTCTATAAGTTATAAAGTTTTTAGCAATTTTGATTTAAAAAAATTGATTGTTCATGTTGTTGTTTCTTCGTTTAAACTTTCAGGTCAATTTCACACCATCGAGTCTGAACTATAGCTACGCCAATTTGGTGTTGCACAGTAGCGTAAAAAAATATTTATTTTAAACATTTGGTATCCTAAATCTATCAAGTTGTCTAATTCAGATTCGTATCGTCCCTATCGGAGAAGACTTCATAGGTAGCACAAATTGATTTATAAAAGAACTTTTTAATATACAGATAAATTCTTTTACATAATTTGTCCTAAATCCCAATATAGCTTACCTTTAGTTCTCATGAGGATAGCAAAGTTTATATGTAAAGGACTAGAAAGAAAAGCATTTACAAGATACATATTTCAAATCACATCTTATTGGCTGCTGAAGATATAAACAAAGAACTTGACATATTCGAAACCGGACCATATTATTCCAGTATAGTTTCCAGATAAAATACATCTGAAATATAAATATGGCCCCAACAAATAAAGCAAAATTCATGTGACAAAACATTATATATGCAAAATGCAAAATTTCAGGCCTCTATAGGGCTGCTATTTAGGAATTAACCAGTGTATTCAAAATTTTAGTTTTTCAGTTCAATTTTTTGGGATAAAAATATTTTGATTTGTCCTGAAGTAAAGATTTTTAGTTTAAAATTTCAGGACAAAATAAGTACGGGCTAATCTTTAAATAGTATTTCTGAGAATGGCTATTTGTGCAATTGCGCCATTTTCTATTGCATTTGGGACAATGCTTTCTCGAGCTGGCTCCATTTCTGCTCCAACGTACCATTATAGCCAACAGACATTCTTATCAATCCAGGCGAAATACCAGCCAATTCCTTCTCTTGGTTATTCATTTCACTACTAGTACTACTGCCTGAACATGACATAAGTGTCTCATAATAGCCCAAACTCACAGCCATGAACCCAAATTGTGTGCAATTTTGCAAAACATTCATCAAACGGTTTGCTCTTTCCTCAGTTCCCATGTCCAGACACAAAATTCCGCCATAGCCGTAGTCTTTATTCGCCATGGACTTGAGAAGGGCATTATCTGGGTGATTTTCTAAACCTGGGTAAATGACTTTGAGCCCGAGATTCGTCATTCTAGTAGCGAAAATGAGAGCTCTATTGCAATGCTCTTTCATCCTTAGGCCCAAGTGAGGAAGTCTTTCTGACAGTTCGAACGCGACCTTCGCGTTCATGGTTGGGCCTAGTAGCATCAGTGCACCTTGACGAAGATCCATCATTGAGTTCACCAGACTTGCCGGTCCACAAACCGCACCTGTGTATTTTTGCAACATATAATAACAATTTCAATATATAAGGGTAGGGGTGTACATATGTCGGGTTAGTTCGGATTTTACAATTATCAAATCAAATCAATTGTGTCGGATTATTAAATATAAAGACCAAACCAAACCAATAAAACTCGGAAAATTTTCGCTCTCGGTTTTTCTCGGGTTTTCGGGTTATTCGGGTTTTTTCGGATTTTTTTCCAGTAAAATCTTCGTAGAACAAAACATATAAATTGTGCTCAAAATATTTCTTTAATCCTAATAAGATACAACTATATAAAGTATTTTCCAAGAAAATAATA
This sequence comes from Nicotiana glauca, assembly GCA_026770625.1. NCBI lineage: Eukaryota > Viridiplantae > Streptophyta > Magnoliopsida > Solanales > Solanaceae > Nicotiana > Nicotiana glauca. The sequence continues at coordinate 45,229 of MU721704.1, read as the reverse complement.
TAAAATATGAGATGTATCATGGCATTATCCTAAAATATTCAACAATAAAGACAATAAAATTATGTAATATAAATATTACTAATTAAAAAGTCATAATAGAATAAACATAACCTAAAAGTACTATTTCATGCTAAAATATGTAGACTAATAATGGAGTATTAATTATATAAATAAACGCTAAAGATAAAATAAAAAATAGGTTATGCATTTTTATCTAAATT
>MU721704.1:0-44966 GCA_026770625.1 Nicotiana glauca | reverse complement strand
TTTTTTAAGAAATATTTATAAATTACATCACAATAAGTATATTTTTATATTAAATATATCTCAAATTTCTATATATGTAATGTCGGGTTGGTTTGGTTTCGGTTTGACTTTCTTTAGTTAAAACCAAACCAAACCAATTATGGTCGGATTTTTTTTCCAACACCAAACCAAATTAAACCAAACCATGATCGGATTTTTTTTTTCTCGGTTTGACTCGGATTATCGGGTTGATGCGGTTTGTCGGTTTCATTTGTACACCCCTATATAGAGGTGCATTTCCGATTTTATGTCAATAATGTCCATTATATGTACTACTACCTATAAATTTAGAGTACATGTATCACTGTTCAATATATGTAGATTAACATTGTATATTCTACTACCTCGTGACAATGAAAAGAAATTCAGTACTTCAACGCAAAATATCAAATATTCTAGAAAAGAGATAAATAACAAATTAGGTGAAACAAAAATAAGACTAGAACAACATTTAAATAGTTGAAAATGGATATTTAAGGAGTAAGATTGGGGTGAAATTCAAATATAGTCAGATTTACAAATAGTAATTGAAAAATAGTCACAATTCAAAAGTAATCGAAATTTAGCCGCTTTTCATGTAAAGATAAATCTTAACGAAAATACTATTCAAAATCCGAAAAATATTCCAGCATAATATACTGGAGTTCCAGCATAATAGAATGACCTAGCATAATATGCAGGAAGTTCATACACAAGTGCACCAATCTTCAGTATATTATGCTGGAACTTTCTGTGTATTACAGTTCCAGCTTAATATGCTGGAAGTTCATACACAAGTGTACCAATTTCCAGTATATTATGCTGGAATTTTTCATATTGCAGCAAAATAATAATAATTATTTTTTTATTACTAGTCCGAAAACTTGTTAGCCCGTTCAATTTTCACAACTGTGACTTTGACAGGATCCATCTAAAGAAACAAAGCGTACGAGCATCACATACTATCAATCAAGATTTAGAGAATCCAAGGATGTCTGCTATATTGTCCTTATTATGCTCACATATATTGTAAGTCCAATAGAAAAATAGTAGGACAAAACTAATAGTATGGTCAAGTATATTTTTGATCAAAAGTATTTTTTTTTTTGCCAAAAGCACTTTTGGCTAAAAATTAAGGTGTTTGGCTAAATTTTCGGAAGGAAAAAAAAATGCTTTTGAGGAGAAGCAGAAGCAGAAAAAAATAGTTTCTCTCCAAAAGCACTTTTGAGAAAAATACACTTAAAAGTAGTTTTTAACAGCTTGGTCAAACACTAATGCTTGCTCAGACTAATTAGCCAAACAAAAACTGCTTCTCATCAAAAGTACTTTTGCGAAAAATATTTTTGAAAAAAAGTGCTTCTCAAAATAAGCTGATTTTTGCACGGGTTATAATACTTCTTTCAATTAATAAAGCAAGTGATGGTTAATCTTTATATTCGAAAACAAAAAGGAACTAACATACAAAACGGTTCACGAGACGTGTAACTATTGCATGAAGAAATATGATAGACGTGAAAACATGGACCGCATAAAGGGTAACATACTAACGTACCTGCAATGACATCGGCACCACCACTAATATATTTAGAGATACTATGAACGACGACGTCGGCTCCCAACCTCGCCGGAGACAACACCATCGGAGCAAACGTGTTGTCCACCACCACCGTCACTCCTTTAGCATGTGCTATCCTACACAACTCCGGAATGTTCGATACTGTCAACGTCGGATTTGAAATTGACTCAAAATACAACACCTTCGTTCTTCCTTCAACAATTGCTTCATTAACCATATCAAAATCCCTAATGTCCACAAACGACGTCGTTATATTAGACGTCCTCGGCAAGAAATGCGTGAGCAAAGCATGAGTTCCGCCATACAAGGAACGCGAGGCCACCACATGGTCCCCCGAGCTGCAGAGCTGGAGCATCACGGATGCGATGGCTGACATGCCCGAGGACGTGCAATAAGCGGCCTTGGTACCTTCTAAGGCCGCCATGAGGCGGCCCAAGTTGAGGACGGTGGGGTTGAAATGACGGCTATAAATGAAGAAATCACGGTCAGGGCCGAGTTCGCCGGCGAACATGCGGCTCAAAATCTCCGGGTCCATGACGGTGAATGTGGCGGAGGCTTCGATGGACATGTTAACACCTCCATGTTCGCCAAATTCATGGCGGGCATTTGCCAACGCCGCTGCTGGATCATCCCATATGAGGTGGTGCTTCGTCGGTTGTTTGGCCACGATGAAGTCGTCACAATGATCACGTTCATCGGAAGCCGATCTCTTCTTGTTTGAAACGACCGCGTTTTGCTGTAATTTATCCGCCATGTATAAGATGTAGTTACTTGATTTGGGTGAAAGAGAGGCAAAAGCGATCGTTTCCGACTAGAAGATTGAAGATGGTGTTACGTTATTGAGCAAAATAAATAGGAGAGGTCCATATATATAGGTTGAAGGGCAAGGAAGATTATTGGTGTGATTATTAACTAAAAGAAAATACACGAAAATGATAGCAATGGGTCTCTTTAACTCTTGTCTTTTTACTCTTTTTTTTATTCTTAATTTAGTTTACTGCCTTAATTATTATTGCATGGCACGAGATTCAAAGATAGGACAATTCACATGTCGAAAAATTGTACGATGGTCATCATGATTTTAGTTTATGCGTAAATTTTCTTTTTCCTGTTTTTGGCATCTTTATATAGATACACCAAGAAAAATGGAGTAAGAAAAAAGCAATTGTTAGGTGGAAAATTTAGACGTTCATGCCGTAACAACATTACTGGTACTTGTGGCTACTATGGTGGTTCTTACGTACAAGCAAGCCTTGCAGAGAAAGAAATAATTAAAGACTATATGGCATATAGTCCACATTTCTCACGTGCTTTGGTATACTGCATTTGGGACGCCTAACTAGAATTTGAGTCCTATAAAGAAGTCCTTAACCTTGAAATTGTTGCTTTGTTATTTCTTTATATATTATGTACTTTTGTGTATCACCTAAGATAAATTATATGTTCCGCTCAATTTTACTTGTTCATAATAGACTTTATATTCCCTTAAAAAATAATAAATGAAGTATATATTTTTTACTATAACACCCATAATAATAATAATAAAAGTATTTCAAAATATCTTGATAAATAATTTGAGAAATAAATAATTAATGACAAGGGTAATACATGAAAAAAAAAAGATGCATTTTTCTTGATTTGCTAAAATAAATTAAAAAAAATATTTTTAATATAGCGGATAAGCAAAAGTGAAGAGAAGGAGTAAATAATGAGATCATTAAAATAATCGGAATGGATACACATGTATTCTAAGGCCAAGTGAGGTTTTAGTGGTCCTTTTTGTTGGAATAGGGATGACCGCTAATTACGGATTAGAGCTAGTGTTCATTCATATTTCATGTTATCCACATAGGGAGAATTTGCATACATTTACAACAGTCAAAATTTAGCTTAACAACGGAGCTAGAATATGCTATTAACATTTTATTGCAAAGAAGAAAACAACGGACAAGCAGTCGTGTTCCTTTTCTAAATTCTGCATTTTCATTTTTAAATGAAACACGTAAAGCTTCACTTGTACGGAAAGCTACAGGCAGTCGTGTTATTTTTTTTTTCATTTACTAATTTTTTTGTTCTTTTCTCTTATTTTATATTGTGGTAGTATTAAATTTTATACAAAGTGATGTTGCATATATGTTTCGAAATCCTACTAACTATAGCTGCTACATATATGCTAAAAGAAACTTCAAAGTCATATATTCCGCTAGCTCCTTTATCTTGGTTGTTGAGAATATCTCATATCGCTTCTTTCTTCTTCTTTGTGTAAATACACGCTAATGGCTCTGATACCAGTGAGCAGAACTCTTTTTCCTCACTCATCTCACCAGTACCTCACTTCCCGCTTCCGTTTTTTCCATGCGCGTCCCCAGCCCATTCTTCCGTGTCTCCCACGCCGGTTCCTCATCCCACTCTTCTTTGTCCCACATCCAGGGCCGGCCTAATGGCCAAGCAAGTAAAGCACTTGCTTAGGGCCCCTTATTAGTAAGGGGCCCAAAATTTTTTAGGGGTTAATGTATTTGTTCATTTTCTTTAATAATATTAACTATTTGAAAAAAAAAAGTTTCAAAGAAAGGGCCCATTAGAGAACAATTGCAAAAAAGGAATATATTTTGGGATTTATGCCTTTACGCGTGAACATTCCACCCTCTTGCATTATTTATGGAGCATCATTATTATAAATGGGCCTCACTCTTTTTATCTCATTTATCTTTCATTCTTTCTCTGCAAAAAACTTCTACTCTCCAGCGCTCTTCTATACATTCTTTTTATCTCCTTTATCTTCCATTTTTTCTCTGCAAAAAACTTTACTCTTCAATTCTTCTATTGCTCCTTTGGTCTTTTTATATTCCAATCTCATTGAGTCACTATCACAAATAAAAAGAGCAGAACACAAGTTACAACTACCATCAGTTTTTTTAGTTCTCAATTATTTTGGCATTTCATCAAGAATTTTGAAGTAGCAGAAGCTTATCAAATTATCTTTGTTTAATCAGGTTTGGTTGTTCTTTATTTTATTATTTTCATATATTTCTTTGTAAGTATATATTATCTTTTTAGATTTATTAGAGTTTTAATATGTCAACTAGAAAATATAAATTCGGGTGTTCAAAACGTCAAAAAAGAAAAAGGATTGAAACTCTTATACAATCCCAAAAAGGAGCACTTGATAAATTTGTAGCGAATAGTAAAAATTCTAAATCAGAAATTGCGGAAGATTTTATGATAGATGAACAAATCACTAATATAATTGAGATAAACAATAATAAAATTCAAGAAGAAGAGGAAGGAGGAGAAGTTGTCAAGAAAAACAAGAAGTTCGAAATAAGTTGGATAATTATACTCCTAGAAATATATATGATCCTAGTCAATGGACTAGTATAGATATAAAGTTGAGAGATCTATTAGTAGAAAAGGGGTCAATTAAAATTAATTACTAACATAAATTTTCCAAAAGATAAATTCTTTAGACATTTTCTACCACAAATTATATTCAAAATTGGCTAATGGAGTAAGACATGAAAGAAGATGGTTAGTTTACTCTAAAGATTTGGATAAGGTATTTTATTTTTGTTGTAAGTTGTTTAATACGACTTCTAGCTTTTGTAGCAGTAAATTAGCTAGTGATGGTAGTAATGATTGGAGAAATATAAGTGCTAAGCTCAAAACTCATGAAACATCAAAAGAACATATTATTAATATGGGTTCATGGATTGATTTAGAAACAAGATTGCACAAAAGTAAAATAATTGATAAAGATGTTCAAGAACAAAGCAATAGAGATAGAGAGCACTGAAAAAATATATTATCTAGAATTATTGCCGTGATAAAAACTCTTGGAAAAAATAATTTGGCATTTAGGGAAAAAAATGAAAAGATCTATCAAGAATGTAACGGAAATTTTTTTGAGTCTAATTGAAATGATTGCAGAATTTGATCCAATCATGCAGGAACATGTTCGCCGAATTAAGCATGATAAAATCCATAATCATTACCTTGGACATAATATACAAAATGAATTGATAAATTTATTAGCTAGTGAAATTAAGAATAAAATTATTGACAAAATTATAGAAACAAAGTACTTCTCAATCATACTTGATTGCACTCCAGATGCAAGTCATCAAGAACAAATGTCTTTTATATTACGAAGTGTCGACATCACTGTAAATCCAGTAAAAATTACTGAAACTCCAGTAAAAATTACTGAATATCTTTTAGAGTTTTTAAAAGTGGATGATACAAGTGGAAAAGGTTTTTTTGAAGTTATTGTAGATGAGATAAAAAATATCGGACTCGATATTGATAATTTAAGAGGACAAGGATATGATAATGGATCCAATATGAAGGGAAAACACCAAGGAGTGCAAAAAAGACTACTCGACATAAATCCTAGATCATTTTATACACCATGTGATTGTCATAATCTAAATTTGGTACTTTGTGATATGGCTAATTCTTGTACCAAAGCTATGTCATTTTTTGGAGTAGTACAATGTATATATTCACTATTTTCTTCTTCTACTAAGCGATGGAAAATTTAAAAGATAATATACCAAGCCTAACACTTAAATCATTATCACAAACGCGTTGGGAAAGTCGTATTGAAAGTATTAAAGCAATACGATTTCAAACTCCACAAATAAGAAATGCTTTATTGAAATTAGTAGAAGTTAGTGAGGATCCAAAAAATAAAAGTGAAGCTAGTTGTTTAGCAACTTATGAGCTTGAAAATTTTGAGTTTTTACTGGGTATGACTATTTGGTATGATATATTATTTGCAGCTAATTCAGTTAGCAAACATTTACAATCAAAAGATATGCATATTGATGTTGCCATAGATCAACTTAGGGGTTTGATTTCTTTTTTCAACAAATATAGAGAAGAAGGATTTGCAACTGCAATGATTTCTGCTAAGGAAATTGCATATGAGTTGAATATAGAACCTGAATTTCATAATAAACGTGTAATATATAGAAAGAAACAATTTGATGAGAATGTTGATAATGAAATTACAAAGTCTCTTGAAGAATATTTTAGAGTTGATTACTTCTTATACATAGTAGACCAAGCTATTTTTTCACTTCAAACTAGATTTGAACAATTTGAAATGTATGAAAGTATTTTTGGCTTCCTATTTAGTGGAAAAAAATTGAGATCTCTAGATGATGAGAACTTAAAGAAAAATTGTCTTGACCTTGAATGTTCTTTGAAACATAATAGTCATTCTGATATTGATGGTTTAGACTTATTTTCTGAATTAAAAGTTTTAAGGGAAATAATACATGTAGAATATGATACTCTAATCGATATACTTAATCATATAAAAAGACTTGATTCTTTTTCAAATACTTATATTGCTTATAGAATAATATTAACAATTCCAGCAACAGTTGCCTCAGCGGAAAGAAGTTTTTCAAAATTAAAATTAATAAAATCTTACTTAAGATCAACAATGTCTCAAGAGAGATTAAATGGATTAGCTATATTATCAATTGAAAAAGAATTATTAGAAGAAATCGATTATAAACAAATTATTAATAATTTCGCATCTCAAAAAGCTAGAAAAATAAATTTCAAATAAAATTATGAGTTTTGTTCTACAACAAAAATCTTAGGGCCCTCATTGTAACGACCCGGCCCAACACTGTGTAGATATTGTCCGCTTTGGGCCTAGCCCGCACGGATTTATTTCCAGGGAAGTAAGTTACCCCCAAAACGCGTCTACACATGTAAGTCCAGTCCTCTACTATATAGCCCAGGACTCCCCCTCTCATTTCCGATGTGGGACTCCTGCGAGCTACAGTGAACTACGTTACCACTGAACAGATGTGACGACTCGAACCATCGTCTCATGAGAACCGCTTCGTTTTCCCCATTTTATGCTTCTTCATGTTTCATTATCAGTAATTGGTGTGTTAGAGTTGATTTGGATTGATTTTGATAGAAAATGAGACACTTAGTCTCTTTAAGGAAGGCTTGGTTTGGAAAAAGTCAACTAGAGGTTGACTTATGAGTTATAGGGCTCAGATGTAATTTTCGGTGATTCGGTTAGCTTCGGGGGATGATTTGGGACATAGGAGTGTGATCGGAATTGACTTGGGAGGTCCGGTGTAGAATTAGGCTTGAATTGACGAAGTTAGTATTTCGGCGAACTCCTGTTCGAGGTGAGTAATAATAGTAAATGATATCCTGAGGGTTTGAAACCCCGGATTCGCATAACGTAGTGCTGTATTGAGGTGAAATGTGCGCTTAATGGCGAGCGCGAGGTTGTTTACCACTGGGGATCGTGACTTGGTTGGTCCCGTTTGATATTTTACCGCGTATTTGACTAAGTTGATTTGCTTATCATCGTGATTTGGGCTTATTGCCATGTTTTGGACTTAAAGCCAATTATTAGAATCCTTCGGGGATTGTTATCACTATTTTGATACGTTATTTGAACTCAGTCCTAATGATTATACTGTTTTGCAAATTCAACCGCCTTAAATTAATTTTTAGAATATAAATGATATTTCACTGATGTTTTGGGCTAAGAACTATTATCTTATTGACGCCCGAGGGGCTTATGATATTTTTTGGACTGAGTAAGGCTTTCAGGCCTTAAGTGTGAGGTGAGGAAGCTTTTAGGCCTCGAGTGATATGTGAGGAGGCTCTCAGGCCTCGAGTGATATGTGAAGAGGCTCTTAGGCCTCGAGTGTGTTGTGAGAAGGCTTTCAGGCCTTGATTTATATGCCATGAGGTGGCTTGATATTGCGTTCGGGCCGTAAGGGGTCCCTCTCGGAGTCTGTACACCCCCAGTGAGCGCGGGTACCCATGTGATGTGATACTGAGCCCGAGGGGCTGATACCGTTTGAGTGATGTGATACTGAGCCCGAGGGGCTGATACTATTCTGAGCGATTGATATTGAGCTCGAGGGGTTGGTACTGTTCTGAGATATGCCCGAGGGGCGAACTTTTATTTGCTCATCTTGCATATTTATTTGCCTTTACCTGTTTTACCGTGGTATTTGTGCCTGAGGGGCAGATTTTCTATGCTTACCAGCACTAACCGTTTTGAAATCATTTTCATAATTATTGAAAAGATCATTTTCAAAAGAGATTTGAACTGAGCCAAGGTATTTCTAAAGATTTCACAGATTTCACTATTTTCTCAGAAAAATTGTACCCGGCTTCTATACAGCATGTTGGTTATTTTACGTGATTTCTTGTTGCTCAGTTATTATTTACTTTTATTACTTACTGAGTTGGAGTACTCACTTTACTCCCTACACCTCGCGTGCAGATGCATGTATTTGTTCACCCGGTAGCGGGTTTTGAGCTGGTTGAAGATTTTGCTATCATAGCTGAGCAAGGTGACCGCCAGCGTTCGCGGCACCACATTTCTTCCTTGATTTCTAAATTCTATTCTTTATATTACTGGCCTTGTCACTGTATTTAGACTCCTCTAGATGCTCGTGACTTGTGACACCCCGATTTGGGCTGTGCTTGGTTGTACTTTCGCTAAGTAATATTATTGAACCATCTTTAAAATTGTTTATTCATGTTTATCTATTTTCTGAAAAGGGAAAATAGGGTTGGTAGGCTGGCCTTGTCTTCACGGGGGGCACCATCACGACTGGAGCGGGGTTTGGGTCGTGACAAGTTGGTATCGGAGCCTAGGTTACTAGGTCTCATGAGTCATGAGCAGGTTTAGTAGAGTCTTGCGGATCGGTACAGAGACGTCTGTGTTTATCCTCGAGAGGCTGCAGAACCTTTAGGAAAACTTCACGTTCTTGAATTCTTATCGTGCGTCCTTGATTCAGCTTGAAAAGAAACTCTTGAAATTCCTTTCACGCGTTCGTAAGCGCATATGAGCGCTCAGTTTCAGATGTGCCTTGATGGCTTGTGGTTCTAGGAGTTTGATGTTGGGCCAGTCTGGAGGACTTGAGGCTGGATCTTGCCTATGGCTTGAGCACCGAGATGCTGATTGTGTGAGCAAGTGTTTTGAACTTATATGTTCGGTATTGTCCCTATTAGCTGGAATGGCGGTTGGATATCCATGTGATGAGTATGTTAGTACTACGGGATATATCTATATGACTTGGTAGTGACGAAGAAGCCTGCTGGATAATAGATGAACTATTAAGTGTTCGATTCCTATGGTGATTTGATGTGTAGCCCCAAGTTATGGGCGCGTGGAGAATATTTTTGTGTCTCCTAGTTGGGGAGTGAAGTGCATTACATGTGGCGGTATGAGTTTAGAACCGGGAAGACTAAATGACTATGTAATGTGTATGGCGGTGGAAGGTGTGCTGGAATACTAAATTGAGGCGAAGCAGGTGGGTTGTCTCCTGCGGAGTGTTATTAAGTGGTACGATCCTTATGTGTATGTTAGAAGATCTCATGTGTAATTGGAGGGTACTTGTTGAATTTGAAAAGTCGGGTCGCTTATGAGAGTAGACTCAACTGATGTGGGGATGAATGCGAGATTTGCAGAGGGTTACAGTACTAGATGATCTGTGTCTTCACAAACTTGCAAATGATTCGAGTTTAATCTCACTATAGTATTGTGGCATCATTAGAGTAAAAATGTTATGAGTTGTTGAATGCATTTTGATTAGATAGCTTCGAGCCAAGTTGGGGAGTTTGATATTAATTAGCTAATTGTACGGCCATGTTCTATGTTGGTTCCGGTTCAAGGCATGCTGGCAAATCAGTTCTGATTGTGGAAATTAAGCCTAGGATGGCACGAGTGAAGCAAAATTGTGACAAAGGTTACGCTATGCCTCATAGAGTATGAGAATCACGAAATGTCTAGAGTGTTATTGGAAAAGGATGCTCGGCGTATAGAGTAGGAAGTTTCTTGGTTGTATTGGGATGAAGACATCATTTTGCGGTGTCGGAGTGCCGATGAGGCACGGGTGGTTCTATCCATCAAGTAAGGTGATTTGCAGTTTGAATAAGAGAGAATGACTTTCGAAAATGGTTCTAATGTGTTCAAGAGCCTACAGGGAACAATCGGGTATCATCAAGTTACACGTGTGGTTAGAATCAGTGTTTCCATTGGAAAGGGTCAAGACTTGTGGTATTTTTATGTTAATTATGGGATTCTATGTATCAGTATCTGGAAAGTAAAGGTAACGAACTTAGATTCGCAGGAAGTTCTTCAGAGTAGAGTATTTTGGAATGTGGTATTTCTGGGAATATTTGAGAGAGGATTCAGTGGCCTATGGGTCTTAGACGATGAGGTCTTGTGCTTGGATCTCATGTAGTGAGCCTAGGTTGAGGAACAGTGGTGCTACAGCAAGGGGTAATATCAAGTTGATGATGAATCAGAAGGGAAATTAGATAAATGGAATAGCTTTATACTAAACCGAAGCGGTATGGTAAGGATGTGGTTAATTCTTTGCGTGTGTTCGAGGCAACGAGTTCATACAGGTATTTTGCAGCGAAGCTCTTGAGTTCTGACAGCTTGTTTAGCTTGGTCTAGTTAGAAGGATTCATTCCTGACATGTTTAGCTTGTGCAAATGGAATTAGGAAAGAATTCTTGTTGGGTTTCATCGTGGTTTGGAGATGTATATTTTCTATGGACATGCGGAGCATGGGGTGCGTCATGATTTTTCTTCTAGGTGGGACCAATGGAGAGTTCTTGACTAGTTGAGTACGTAGATTCTGTGTCTTGGAAGGGAGATAAAAGTTTTTGTGTTATCCTTAGATAGTATGGTATATGCGGTATGTTGTGGAGGATTGAGATTTATGTGTTCGAGGTTTCAGTTAAGTTCTGAAGGAAGTTCATAAAACTCTTAGGCAACAGGTAGCCTCAGATAATCAAGGAAATGATACTGCTAATTGGAAGTGAGTTGACGAGAGTATACGTCTTAGGAAAAGGTAATGTGATTAAACTGATGATACTTCGGTAGTATTGCGGTGCTTTCTTGTTAGATCGACTGCTGATATCTGAGTTTGATGGAATAAGGGGAATTTTAAAATATCTTTCGTGGAATGATTGGGTACTTGAGGTGTGATGTGTAGTTATACGGTGAAATTTGGGATAAGACATGGTGATTCGTGTGCTATATGGAGTTGCAGACTGGGAAATCTCATGTTCAGGCTATGCAGTGGTTGTGGATCGTGTGTATCGGTACCGTTTAGCGGCTATTGGGATTTGGAGGCCGAGTGGATCTTTCTTTGCTTGGTGTGTTAGATTTTGGATATGATGTCGGGGTGTGGACTGGCTGTCTCAGTGTTGGGTTATTCTAGACTATTGCGCTATGGGCTATGCCGGAAAATGCCACGGGTTGAGTGGCGAGTTGCATCAGATTATGTTTTAGCAGAGTGTTTGTATTTCAAAGACCAACGGATGGCTGGGGAGGACTGCTTTTCTTAAATTGGGCCTTCGTGATGGATGTCAGTGCAGAGGTTTCTACCATTGGTTCAGTTCCGGTGTTGAGGGACTTTTCGGATGCGTTTCTTGTGTCCGGGCACATCGTCGGGCGAGGTTGTGGATTTCGATATTGATTTGGTGCCAGGCACCGTATCATACGGCTCCGGCAGGAGTTGTAGTAGTGGAAGGAGCAGCTTCAGGCTCCTTGGTAATGAGTTCGTTGACAGGCTGATATGGCTACGTATTCAGCTTGAGTTGCTTTTCGGTGTTGTAAGACGTTATGATTTATTGGTTATGGGCACATATGGTGCGGTTCTATTGGGGATTCATAGTGAAAGTCGAGCGGAAAGAGTAATTGGGTATTGCTCGGTGGTTGATGTACCAGTTATATTCTATCAGGCTTGCGTGGCGTAAGTTATTTGTTTCACCATGGGGGTAATGATTTGCTTGGGTTCCAGACATCAACTGTGCGTGGCTGATGATTTTGAGCATAGTGACTTAAGGTGTTTCATGGGTTACAGTGTTTGGATAGGATCGCGCATTGTGGCGAGGCCACATGGAGATATGAACTTTCGGGGTAGATTCAGGTGTTCTATTTCTATGATGTGAGACGGGGTCTCAGCCTTGTGTGATGATGGTGTTGATTATCTTGAGGTACCACTCTTTCGTTTGAGTCATTTTTTTATGATTTGCGTATATTCATATCGTTTCTTATTGATGCGCGTATTATGCAAGTTGTGGCTTAGGCCTGTATTGAGGTGTCATATCACCAGAGTGGTGTATTGGATTCGAGGTGATCGTTGGGGTCACTAATGAATACGAACGGATTTGATTTCAGATTGTTGGAAGGATAATATCGAGGTTCGGCTCAGAATCTGCTATGGTATTAGTCAAAAGGGAAGTGGCTTCATGAATGATTGATCTGAGAAATGGTTATGGTTTATTGCGTGCTTCATTTATCGTTGGCAGTATATGAAAGTGTTGGAATAAGACGTTAGTTGATAAGAGGTTTTATACTGGTATTCGGGTGTTGTGGGCAACTGTTGTGAATAGAAGTTATCGTTTCGAGTGTTTGGGTTATGTAGGTATCATGTGATTGCACCTGAGGTTGCAGGTATGGGTTATTACAACTGGTTCGGACTTATTCTAAATATAGATGCGAGGTTCTGATCTTGTGTATGATTTCGAAAAATGCAATATGGTTCTATAGTTTATGGACTAGATGGATAGTAGGATTTCAGCTATGTTGTGTTGGCGGACCTATGCGAGATAGGGTGACGCGGGATCACCCCCAGGTATATGCTTGGTAAGGTCATTCAGCTATTGGTTGGCTTCTAGGACAACTCTAGATACGCTCGAGGACGAGCGTTTGTCTAAGTTGGGGAGGATGTGACGACCCGGCCTGTCGTCTCATGAGAACCGCTCCGTGTTCCTCATTTTATGCTTCTTCATGTTTCATTATCAGTAATTGGTGTGTTAGAGTTGATTTGGATTGGTTTTGGTAGAAAATAAGACACTTAGTCTCTTTAAGGAAGGCTTGGTTTGGAAAAAGTCAACCAGAGGTTGACTTATGAGTTATAGGGCTCAGATGTGATTTCCGATAATTCGGTTAGCTTCGGGGGATGATTTGGGACTTAGGAGTGTTATCGGAATTGATTTGGGAGGTCCGGTGTAGAATTAGGCTTGAATTGGAAAAGTTAGTATTTCGGCGAATTCCGGTTCGAGGTGAGTAATGATAGTAAATGATATCCTGATGGTTTGAAACCCCGGATTCGCACAACGTAGTGCTGTATAGAGGTGAAATACGCGCTTAATAGCGAGCGCGGGGTTGTTTACCGTTGGGGATTGTGACTTGGTCCGTCCCGTTTGATATTTTACCGCATGTTTGACTAATTTGATTTGCTTATCATCGTGATTTGGGCTTATTGCCATGTTTTGGGCTTAAAGCCAATTATTTGAATCCTTCGGGGATTGTTATCACTATTTCCTCACTATTTTAATACGTTATTTTAACTCAGTTCGAATGATTATACTGTTTTGCAAATTCAGCCGATTTAAATGAATTTTTAGACTTTAAATGATATTTCACTGATGTTTAGGGCTGAGAACTATTATCTTATTGACGCCCGAGGGGCTTATGATATTTTCTGGACTGAGTGAGGCTTTCAGGCCTTGCGTGTGAGGTGAGGAGGCTTTCAGGCCTCGAGTGATATGTGAGGAGGCTCTCAGTTCTCGAGTGATATGTGAGGAGGCTCTCAGGCCTCGAATGTGTTGTGAGAAGACTTTAAGGCCTTGATTTATACGCCACGAGGTGGCTTGATATTGCTCTTGGGCCGTAAGGGGCCCCTCCCGGAGTCTGTACACCCCAGTAAGTGCGGGTACCCATGTGATGTGATACTGAGCCCGAGGGGCTGATACTGTTTGAGTGATGTGATACTGATCCCGAGGGGATGGTACTGTTTTGAGATGTGCCCGAGGGGCGAACTTTTATGTGTTCATCTTGCATATTTATTTGCCTGTACCTGTTTTACTGTGGTATTTGTGCCCGAGGGGTGGATTTTCTGTGCTTACCAGCACTAACCGTTTTGAAATCGTTTTTGTAATTATTGAAAAGATCATTTTAAAAAGAGATTTGAACTGAGCCAAGGTATTTTTAAAGATTTCACAGATTTCATTGTTTTCTCAGAAAAATTGTGCCCGGCTTCTATACAGCATGTTGGTTGTTTTACGTGATTTCTTGCTGCTCAGTTATTATTTACTTTTATTACTCACTGAGTTGGAGTACTCACTTTACTCCCTGCACCTCGCGTGCAGATGCATGTATTTGTTAACCCGGTAGCGGGTTTTGAGCTGGTTGAAGATTTTGCTATCATAGCTGAGCAAGGTGACTGCCAGCGTTCGCGGCACCACATTTCTTCCTTTATTTCTAAATTCTATTATGTATATTACTGGCCTTGTCATTGTATTTAGACTCCTCTAGATGCTCGTGACTTGTGACACCCCGATTTGGGATGTGCTTGGTTGTACTTTCGCTAAGTAATATTATTGAACCATCTTTAAAATTGTTTATTCATGTTTATCTATTTTTTGAATAGGGCAAATAGGGTTGGTTGGCTGGCCTTGTCTTCACGAGAGGCGCCATCACGACCGGAGCGGGGTTTGGGTCGTGACACCCATTGAAGTTTGACTTTAGGCCACAAATATCATTGAGCCGCCCCTGCCCACATACCACTATTTTTTGTCCCTACATCCACTCCCTTTTGCTCCTCACTCCTTCTCCCCCACTTGCCCTCCAATTTATCCCCCCATTACCTTGCACACACACACGATCTTACACAAGACACAAACATGACATTATACATCTTCTATATATAATGAAGAGACTTCACAAAAGAGGGGGGATTAAAAAAATAAATCGGGGCTGCTTCTCTTTCTTGAACACAAGCAGTGTTGTGCGGGGGATTTATTTTATCTTGGTCGAGTTTGTTGGTTCCATTCGAAATTCGTCAGCGAAGGTTCGCGGTCTCTGTTCGAAGCTTTGTTTGAAAACTTCCACTACTCTTGTTCAAAAAGGTTGGCATAAGATTTTATAATATAAAGGTACATTTATGTTTTCAATGATATTATTCTTTTTCTCTATTTTTCTTCTTCTTACACTACCAGAAACTGGAGCTATGGCAATACTTTTTATTGTTACGGTTCTGTAACCGTTGCTATAGAGGATCTGTTGCAACGGTTTTAACCGTTGCATAAGGTAATTGGTTCTATTGGCACAGTTTAGCGTCTAAACCGTTGTAGTAGTATGAAAATCGTTATAGTAGATTTTTCTATGAGAACGGTTTTGGACAACCGTAGCAATAAAATTATTTATGGTAACGGGTATTTGCAATTTTTACCTATGGGAACGGTTTCGATTTCCCTCTATAATTTTCCCCCAAAATTTTGAGGGCCCGCTAATAGACCCCTTTTCTATATTATATGTATATTTTATATTTATTAAATAATAAAGCCTAAGTAATATACATACGGAGTTTACGAGATATCTCCATCTCATCAGTTCCGATCCAAACATACCATCTCACCAAAATTTCCGACCTCTCTCTCCCAAAAACCTTCAGCAGTTCGTCGGAATATCGGAGGAAGACAACCTTCATCAGTTCACCGGAGTTACGAGGAAGACAACCTTCATCAGTTCGCCGGAATTACGAGGAAGACAAACCACCATCGGCGGCACCGGTAAGTTGCATTTTTCATTACGATTCTAACCTGTATTCTACCATTCTCGTTTATTTTCTTTAAAATCTCAGTCATGCTTTCTGTTTTACACACTCCTTGTGCGCATTTGGACCATTTTTTCTTGAAGATGGAGATTTGGGTTTAGGGGTTTTTATTTTTCCTTTGCCTAACCAACCTTGTTTGAATATTTCTATGAAATTTTTATCTTTTCCTGATTTTCATCTATCCATGAGCCCAAAAATTAGGTTTTATGAATGTTTACTGGGTTCTTAAGAGATCTGGATAAATGTTTTTTAAGAGATCTGTCAAGTATCCATAATTTTGGAACTATAGGGACTAAAGAAGCTCCTTTATTGGCAAAGTTTCTGATTTAGCGATGAAAAACTTGATCAATATGCTGTCCTATTTGCAAATAATAATCACTTCTGTTTTGACCTTAAATGTGAATAATTCTCCCTATTTAATTAAAAGGCAGGAACTAGAATAATTTCATAATATTGAATTACTAAAGTAACTGAGGGTAAAGACTTCTGAAGAAGGAGAAATTTCAACTGTATTTGCTAGCTTCGGCTCCTCTGATGCAATTTGGTTCTTTTCTTTGAGCATAGTGCTTATAAGCCTCCAACTTCATGTTCTTTACATTGCCAATTTTCTATCTACTGAGATAGGGTTCTAGTTATTATTTAATTTACATCTAATAAGAGATAGTACCTGTCGATTTGTGACTTGTTGGTTAGGAGATTGTTGGCCTTGTACACAGCCAATAATCATCTCATTACTATTCTTTCCAGTTTGTTGAACGCCATAAGCTATTGCAAATGCTTTAGATTTAAAAAGTCGGGCAACAAAATCGAATATGCTGATTTCAGTCAGAGATATCAGTTGTATTTTGTTTGGTCATCAGCACTTAAATAATATGTAATTTATGCTTAGGTATCTGAGATTTTTTCAGGTTATGCAATTGTGAAATGATAAACATCCTAAAATATCTGATATATGATACCTCTGACCTGGATGGTGTCGTTTCTTTTATAAATGACTGACGTTCCTTGTTCCGTATAACTATGTAAGAACATTTTCTTGTTGAATTTTTGTAATGGCGGTAAATAGAAGAAAACATAATCTGATGTTATGTTAATTTTGAGCGACTCCAGAAGGATACTTCCCTTTGTTTTTGTTTTAGTTTCTGCATTTTTCTCAAGTTTGGAGCAGTTATCATTTTAATTCATTTTTACAAAAGGTTTCCAATTATACAGGGTTATACGCCATCCTAGAATGCCCCAGAATTGATAGAACCTTTGCTTGATTGTTCCCTCTAGCTACTAAGTTTAAATAGTGAATGTACAAGTGTTAAAACATGAAAGAAAATATTCTGACTACCTAATTATAGGAATGAGTTATTCTCGCTAATTCTGACTAGTCCTAATCATTTAACCATAAGAATGACCTTCATGCATGATGTCTTGAATCGTAATATTTTTGCTGTCATTTTCTAGTGTTGGTCATCAAGATGTAAATTTCATTCTAGAAATGACTTTTGGTTTGTGAAATGATATGTTTTAATAGAAAATTCTTCTTTTGGGACTGATTAACGTGTCAAAAGAAATTGTGAGAATTTATTCTGGACATGAGAATGTTTTATCTCATAAGATGTCTTCTTTAACTTGAGAGGTACTTTAGAATTCCTGCCCATTAAAAATATAAACATTATTTTCTTCATAATTGGATTGATCTACTATTGGAATTATGTTATGCTGATCTTGTGAAGAAACTAATGTGGATTTTGAAGTTGGCTAATCTTTGACTAATTTATTTAGAAAGAAGCTGGTATTCCAAAAAAAGCCATCAAGGTTGAAGATATCCCCGGCTTGAGTAAGTTCTTTCTCTCTGTCCCTCCTTTTTTTTAGCTTTCCTGGTGGAGGTGTAGAATATTTAAACTCCGCTGTCTATTAGCGTGATCTGTGTTGCTATAAAAACTGACTTAGGCCTATTATTTTTGTGCTCCCAAGAACCTTAAATTTTTTATTAATGGATAGAGATTTCATACCAAAGAATGTTCCAATAAGATTAAGAAATTCAAATCCAGTCCCTCTAGCCTTATCCGTGTAGTTATCAGCTATAAATGACTGTAGAGAAGCTATCAGCTATAATCTAGTCCCTCTTATTGCTCCCTGTATTCTTTATTGATCTTCCGTTGATCGTTATTGGTCATTAAGAAACTTTCTTCCTTACAAGTAAATTTAGCCCATTAAAGGGAATAATATTCTTGAGTGAGACTGGCGGGGGAGAATGGGCCATATGCTATGTGGTAATCAGCTTTTGTTTATTCACTATAGTAACATTACTCATTACCATTGTTTCTCGTAAATAGAAAAGTAGTTAAGATGTCAAAATTTAGATCGTCAATGTTTTTGTCCTATGTCCATAATGTGTTCTGTTTTTTTAATATATTATGTAGGATAATTATGGATTACGATGACCAAAGTTGGATGAATCTCCTAAGATGCACGGATGAGTATATCCGTGGAGTGAATTCTGAAATTATTTTAAGTATATTCTTTTTGAGTGAGTGATAATTTCTTTTTTAATATTCTGAAATTATTTTTATTTATTTCCTTTATAAATTTATTCTGACATGCTTCAATTTTGTAGGATTTGAGACCTGGTAACATTATTTTCTCTTCTGGTTCAGCTGTCCAAGTCTTCAAGTGTGAAACACAGTTGATAATTTCTATCCTCCATGAAACACAATTGTGTGTGTTATGTGCGCAATGTGTGCGTGTGTGTGTATGTATGCAATGTTTGCGTCTACGTATGTATGTACGTCATGCTAGCTCTAGATATTTTGTGCAATTTCATCTCAATCAATCTTTCTGAAGTTGACAAGGTTATTAATTTTTGAATTAGTCTTTTATTTTATTGATTTATTTCATTTTGGTTTTCTGAGTCTACATATTATGTTGCAAATGTAGTAACATTCAGCAAACACCTTCTAAAGAAATCGAGATATGCTTTCTCACACCAATTAAGCAAAAGGTTCCAGAAAATTCACTCCTTATTTAAGTGATACTAACAGGCAATAACAGTCATAATGATTATACTTAAATTGTAAAGTCTCCAAAAAGATTCAAGAAAAGTTGTGAAATTCTGAACAAAACTAAAAAGTATGACCAATTATCTATGTAAAATAATTCTATTGCTGAAATAACTCATGTGGTTACTTTTTTACTGCAGGACGTTGTTTTCTCAATTTCTAATAGTAGATACTCACATCTGTAATATACTATTATGTTGTTAGGTCATTGTTAGGTCATGTTGTTAGGTCATTTGGAGATTAATTTTTTTCTCCAAAACTATGTTAGTGATTCATTGGCGTAAAGCTTTTTTCAGACTATTTCCAGGCTAAAATGACAAGATTTTGTCTCTTGTCACTTAAGAATTAATGGAAAATGTGGGTCCATTAAATTTCTTTTACAAGTTTTTTTAATTGAGAAGTTCCTTCCATTACATCATATTTAACTTCTACTTTGTATTTATGTACAATGAATGGACTTCTGCATAGGGTCGTAATAGTATAAAGAGAAGTTTAGCTAACATAGCTTGTCATATGAGATATGGCCGTTCAAAGTCTCTTCGCTTGTACTGTTGTACATTCTGTAAATTGCTTTTTCCTATTTTCTATATGTTATTTCGAGCTTAAATTTTTCTCATGCTCATACCTCAAGGATGTACTTGAAGTTTCTTAGAATAGTTCTCACAATTGTCTTTTGTTGATTCCTAAGTATAACAATGATTGCTTTTAACAACTCGGGGACAAAGGAAACAAACTAGAACCAACACTTACCATCAGGTTGGTCATCAGGATGCTCAACAAGTGGATTTGTGTTACTATAAGCATTAGTTTGAGCTTTTTCTTTGCTCATTCTGGAACCGTTAACACCACACTTTTCCTCTTCTGCTTCTCTCCCTACATCTCCCTCATCATATGTATCTAGCTCAATAATGATCGGCCCATTTGATTTAGCAACTGGCTGTGAATCAGACGGACTACTGGTGGAGTTAGAATTGTCTCTACCATCTCCTTCTTCCTGAGTTGTAAAAGTATTGTTTGTTGTATCTGTATTGTTTGTTTCTTTGCTTAATAAGCATGTATGTCCCATTGTTATTGTTGAAAGACGTTTTATTCCAACCATTTTAGCTGATTATGAATCTTATTCAGCATGTCTAATATTCAAATTGCTGGTTTGAAATGTAAGTCGAACAGGATCCTTCAACACGTCTATGTCTTGTTTCTTGCTGAGCTGCAACTTAACAGCAGAGCTGCAACAATTAAAAGTTGAAATCTAGGCTGTTTCTGATCAGTTTTCTGCAGCAATTTTGGCAGCAAATCTGCACAAGTGAGCTCCCAAGTTAGCCGTTTTTTGGTTTAAGTGTTCAAGTAAACAGTCGACCATCTGCTGGTAGTAACAATCAAGGTCAGTACGTACCAAATGTTATACATCTTCTTCTATTTCTTCTTCTTCTTCTTCTCCTCCTTGCTTGGTTATGATTTTGCTTTGGTTCAAGGCAGAGTGGATATAGTTCCTTGTGTTCCCATTTTAAAAAATTCTCCAAAAAAAAAGTTTTATTTTTTCTTGTTATCAGCAGCTACAATTAATATGGTGTTTCCTTAAATAGTTTGGCAATGATAACAAGTTTTGCTTTGGAGCTTCTAATGGTCTTGAGAATAGTTTTGTATCCCAATGTATATTTGCCGCTCTTCATAACCAGAGCCAGCCTATTGTTAATACTCTCATGAGTCTTCTTGGTTTTCTTGGCTGCAACCATGGTGGATTCTGGTGTGGAATCGGAGCCGGAGAAAATTAGAAGTACAAAGTTTGTACTTTGTATTCTGGGGTTATTGGTGTGAACTGAAAGTGCAGTCAACTAAGTGGATTACCATATGTTTTGATTATATTTTCAACTTAGTTGTTTTGCATCTGATGATTAATTTATTTTGGTGATGGGAAGCAATTAGTTAGTGGGGGTGTTTATAGTTGGAAATTGCTTCACTTTGTGTAATATTGGAAGGAAATTAAAGTGGTGTAACTTAATCTATGAAGAAGAAGAACTAGCTAGCTAGAATATAATTATCCTTCTACTATAAAATAAGAAAAATTAAATCACACACGTAATGAGAATCATTAGTGCTAATCTAGTAGTAAAGGATTTCATATGGAGCTGAAGTGAATCTTTTGGGATCATAAGAAAGATATTGTTTTTATGAGGCATGCACTGCAATTTTGACATTTGACTAGCTATATTTTCAGTTGCCGCGGCAGCCATCTATCTATTCGTTAACTTCCGATGAGTTGATGTTTCGTGCTGGTTTTGTATTTGTGTTTGTGATTCTTCTTATGCATTATTTTTTACTTTGCCATCATAGCTTGATAGTTTGAAAGTCTTGGTCCTTGGTAATAATATCAGATTGTTATTGCGTATAGTTTGTTGAGATGAATAAGTTGGATTAATAAAAGAAGAACAAAAACAGTTAAATGCTTGAGTATTCTTAGACCGGATTCTGTTGAAGGATAATAACTTTATTTATGCTCTTTTGTAGGTGGAGTTGATCAAGAAATGGATGATGAAGACGATGAAGATGATGAAGAATTAGACCTTACTTGAAGTGAATTTTATATTGTTATAGCTAAATGTTCTAGGAATCTTTTGTTACCAACATTTTTGAAACTTATTTACTCTTTTGAAATGTACTAAACTTATGCACTCATGGGTTAGAATATTTAGCTTTATGGATAATTTTGTATTATTAATAATTTCATTTTATGATGTATTTAATTTTTAGTGTTATTATAATTTATTATATGTATAAATATTTATTTATAACAGGTAATACATTTTGGTTTTAACTGAATTGATACAATAGCCTACAAGAACCGTTGCAATAGGACACAAATGCCGTTCCAGTAGACAATGTAAACAGTTGCAATAGGTCTCATAAATTGTTCCAAATACAAATACAACCGTTACGATAGCTTAAAGAAACCATAGCTATATCCAACATAACCGTAGCAATAGCTTACATAAGTGTTGCTTTAAATAATATGGTAACATTTTAAAATCGTTGTATAAACAAGACAGTAACGGTTTTGAACCGTTCTAATAGAGAAAGGGAAAACCGTTGCGATAGAGGTATCTATTGTCACGGCGATGCAAACCGTTGCAAAAACCGTTCCGGTAGACCTATGGGTACGCCGGCTGATGTGACGGTCATTTAACCGTTCCAATATCCATATGGCAACGGTTTGGTACTCTATGGGAACGGTTTTTCAACCGTTCTCGTAGACCAATTTTTCAGTAGTGTTAATTGTATGTTCTACTGTTCAACTTAGCTTTATTTAGGCCATGTATTGTAGAGTAACTTAATTTAAGTCCATATTGCCCACAAGTTTTTTTTGAGTTTTTGCTCATTTGAGTTAGGTATTATTATGTTCAAATTCATCATTTATTTTATATTATATGGATAATCTCTGATTTTTTCCATACTATCTTTACCTTATTCATTTTTTAAATTTTATTTTTAATACCTTTATTAGTATAAGTTGTGAATTTAAACATGGTTAGTAGATGATCTGCTTAGTATATGATTTTATGGCTTTCATAAGTTAGAGTATAGCTCAACGTCTGAGAGTTTGAAGTATTCTTAAATTGAAATTTAAGGTTGTGTAATTGACAGAAGAGGAAGAATAATAAGAGGAAAATATTTTGCTTTGTTGGATTTATTGTGATTATTTAATGACATGAATAGTTGAGTCATATGGAATTTTTTTCCTTTCCAGAATGAAAGCCAATTTCCCTTAAGTTACGATAGTTTTGTGTTAATCTTTGAAATTTAGATAAAGTAGAATACTTGATAAAATATTTAAATTGGTGTACTAGTTAATTTTGATAATATGAATAGTAAGTTGTAAACATCTCAAAATTTGAATGGCTTGTTAATACTCCAAATAGTTAAAATATTTTTGACTTCCGACAACCCCATATCCATAAGCTTTGGCCTCACAATAATCCTACCTTAGGAAATAAGTAATTTAAAACGTTATGCAATTTTAGGCGCGACTTCAAAAGTTGACCATGTGTTCTTGCACGATCCTTGGTTAATATCAATCAATAAAAATGGTCATATGTGCATTCCCGCTCCTTGACTCTCTACCTAACAACTTGCGTTTAGCCATATGTTCATACTCATTCCTTGATTTAAATGCACATGATAAGAAATACCTTGTGTGCGTACCGCATCTAGGTCAAAATAATTAAAAAAATACAAATTAAGTGGTAATAGGTAATAAAAAAGTGCAATAAAATACAATAATAGCCAAAATTAATTTAAGCCTTACATTAGTCAATAAAAGCGACCGTACTAGAACTACGGGATTTGAGGGGCGTCTTACACCTTTCCCTCGGTCAACAGAATTTCTTACTGAGTCTTCTATTTTTGTAGACCATAAATTAAGAGTCAAACCTTCCTTTTGAAAGGGGATGCAAATAAAAGGTGACTTGGAACACCAAAACTCAATTCCAAGTGGCGACTCCAAATAATAAATAATCTCTTTTTCAAAACGTCACTTTAATTGGAAAAACTCTTCTAACTCAACCTCGTAATATGTGCTGTGTGAAAAAAAAGAAAGTGTGACAACTCTGGCTACTCTGCTGGGGAAGATTTAATAAGAATTCGAGCTTTGTATATTGATTCTTGTTTGGCTTTTATCATGTTTTGGATATTACTATTGTGTTTGGAAGCCTAACATGTTATTTGTCTCTTATTTACCGCTTTAATATTTATTTGAACCGTGATATAAACTATGTCCTCTCTCACACCCCTCTGAGTCTTCTGATAAGTAGTTATGTTGTGTGTGCCTACCAGCATCACAAAATTTCTGTCTTGAGATAAAGCTAGTTAGCCTACCAGCTTCTGGTGAAGGATTTAGTCACACATGTTTAGGCGGGAGAGCCGTTAGCCAGCCAGTGTTGTTCTACTACTAGTGACGCTTAATGCTCCTTGGCTCGGGTTGTCCACCCGGGTAAGCCAGGTCTAGATATCATCTCCTTTAGGATTTGATAACTTAGAAGAACAAGCCACAAGCAATGAATATCCCTAGTATATTACGCTTTATTTGCATCATGTGCATTGGACTTAGCGGGGCTCGGCACAGGGGTCCGGCCCGTCTAGGACATGTACCAATTTTTCGGACCAACATGTTCATCTTTATGTGCTATATGTAACATTATTTGGTAGACTTCACTCAAATGTTGATCGGCTTTAGGATAGATTGATTGAACAGAGGAGAGAGAAAAAAAAAATTTTCCCAAAGTTTTCATGAAGTACCCATTTTTTTATATATATAAAATTTTGAAGGGTTTTTAAAATTACAATTTTCAAAAATAGTTTTTTTAGTTATTTTGACCGAGCAACGCGGGTCTGATTCTCACCGGATGTGAGATACGTTGGTAAAACTCATCAGTTCTGGCCCCAATTTTTAAGAAAAAATCCAAAAAATATTTTCCTTTAATTCTTATTTTAAAATCATTTCCTAGGAAAATTCAAAATAATAATAATTTAAAACTCAAAAAATAGTTTCCTTTTCTGAAGTCTTTCATACGGAAAAAATAAAATAAAAATAAAAATCCATCAAAAATCAAAAATCCAAAATACGGGAGAAGCACCTTCTTTCTCAAAGTCAACTTTCTCTTTATTTTGATTTTACCAAAAAAATAAAATAAAATAAAAAAAAAATCCAAAAAATATTCTTTTCTTCTTTAAAAGTCTTTCTTTTGAAAATATCAGTAAAAAATTTGGAAAAATTAAAGTCCAAAAATATTTTCGCTTTTCTTTAGAAGTGCTTTTGTAAATAAATAAAAAGCTCAGAAATTCAAAACATTTTTCTTAAAAGTCCCTCTTTTGAAAATTAAGAGGCAACATCAAAAATTCAAAAAAATAAATATTTTCTTTCTTCTTGAGAAAAAAAGAAAACAAATAAAACAAATTCTAACAAAAAATATTTTTTTTTTCTTTTGAAATTCCCAAAGTTCCAATCAAAAGAAAAGAAATTTTTAGAAGTATTTCTTTCAAAAAATAAAAGAAAAATCAAAATCAAAATCAAAAATCGAAAAAAAATATTTCCTTTCTTCTTTTAAAGCATTCCTCTCGAAAATTCCAAAAATAAAAAAAAATCAAAAAAATCAAAAAAATAATTTTTTTTCTTTTGTCTTACAACTTTTATGATGTGAGTATTATAAAAAGTAAAAAAAAAGAGTTAGCTTATTTATTCCATTATCGATCTTTCCGAACTACGTAAGATCTGATTCATGCGGTGTCATGATATGCACGCAATTCTCATCGAATTCGATCATAGCCATAAATTAATTGAGTGAAAAAGAAAGAAAAAGTGAAAAAAAGAGCGAAAAAAATGAGTACAAAAAAAAAAAAGATTGTCTAGAAAAAAAGGAAAAAAAAAAAGAAGTGACAGAAAGAGGAGAGAAGAGGGAGCCTGTCACGACCCAAATCCTGAACTTGGTCGTGATGGCGCCTCTCGTGAAGACAAGGCCAGCCAGTCAACCTAATTCATCCTTTTAAAATAATTATTTAACATAATTATAGTACAACATGGTTTAATAATACTTAATAGCGGAAGTATATATAAAAATGCGAAAATCGAACCCAACACAGCCCTAACCGGAGTGTCACAAGTCATGAGCAACTAAGGAATCCTGACACAAGTCTACTAAATACGAAATCTGATACAATAGCCGAATAACATGAAAATGATAAGATAAAGGAGTCAAGGGGTTGCGGACGCCAACATCTACCTCGTAGTCTCCGAAATACTGCCTAGACTGAAAGGATCAGCTCTCAGGAAATGGAAATCTGCTATACCTAAATCTGTACACACGGTGCAGGGAGTAATGTGAGTACTCCGACCCAGTGAGTAATAAATATAAATAATGGCCGAAAACAAGAAAACACGTAAAGTAACAAAACATTCTATACAGAAGCATTGAAATCTCTTAAAATCAGTAATTCAGTGAAGTATAAAATGAAATCTCTTTCAAAGCAAGTAAACAGGTAATTTGGCAGTAAATAACCAATAGAAATCTGCCCCTCGGGCTCAATATAAAAATAACAAGTGGAAATCTGCCCCTCGGGCTCAATATCAACATAACAAGTAGAAATCTGCCCCTCGGGCACAGTATCAGTAACTCAGAACAGTATCAGCCCCTCGGGCTCAGTATCAATCACTCAATATAGTAACAACCCCTCAGGCTTACTCTCAGAACAATATCATATAGTAACCGCTGTGGCGTGCAACCCGATCCATTTAACGTCGACGACGCTCACTGGGGGTGTGCAGACTCTGGAGAGGCTCCTACAGCCCAAGCGCAATAATAACATAAGGCCTGAAAGCCTTCTCACATAATAACATAAGGCCTGAAAGCCTTCCCACATCACTCATAAGTCCTGAAAGCCTCCTCAAATCACTCATAAGACCTGAAAGCCTCCTCACATCACTCACAAGGCCTGAAATCCTCCTCACATCACTCAAGCCACCGCATGGCATAAATAGTATCTCAGGCCCTCGGCCTCATATCACTCAACATATCCTCACATATGGCCCTCGGCCTTACTCAGTCCGGAAATTATCATAAGCCCCTCAGGCATTTGTAAAACAATGGTTCTCAGCCTAAAATATCATTTAAGTTTCAAATCTATATAAAAGCGGCTGAGTTTGTAAAACCATAAATATCAACAGGACTGAGTTTAAATATAAGTCAAAACAGTGAGGAAATAGTGATAAAAATCCCTGAAGGGTTCAAATAATTGGCACGAAGCCCAAATATGACAATTAGCCCAAATCATGATGATAACAAATCAATCTCAGTCAAATATGCAGTAAAATCATCAATCGGGATGGACCAAGTCACAATCCCCAATAGTAAAAGACCTCGCGCTCATCATCTAGTGCGTGTTTCACCTCAATATAGCACTACGATGTGCAATCCGGGGTTTCAAACCCTCAGGACATCATTTAACATCATTAATCACCTTAATCCGAGCGAAATCCTACTCCGAAATGCCTTTTCCCCTCGAATCGTCCTCCAATCGATCCGAATCTAGCTACAGTTAATTCAATTCAGTCAATACTAATTATAGGAATTAATTCCATATGAAATACTACTTTTCCAACAAAATCCGAAATTAACACAAAATTTGCCCATGGGGACCACGTCTTAGAATACGACAAAAGTCACGGGATATGAACCCCCATCCAACCACGAGTCCAACCATACAAATTTTACCAAAATCCGACATCAACTCGACCCTCAAATCTTCAAATTAAATCAAGAGAGTTTTCAAGATTTTTCCAACTAAATCACCAATTAAATGTTTAAAACAATGATAGATTCGAGTAATTTAACCAAAATTGAGTTAAGAACACTTACCCCGATGTTTTCCTTGAAAATCTCTCGAAAAATTGCCTCACCCGAGCTCCCCCAACTATGTTTTTGTCAAAAATGGTCAAAACCCCCATTTTATAGCATATTTCCAATTCGGGCGCCACAGGTGGCGCCGGGCGCTGCTTGTGGCGCTAGTTCCAGTAGCCAAAAAAATCCCAACGCCATGGATGGCGCCCCGTGCTACCCTGGGCACTGTCGATGGGCAATTATGTTTCCCCGACACGAAAATGGGTGTAACTCTCTCATACGTTGTCCGAATTGGAAGATTCTTTTTGCTATGACTCCGAAATTTTGATACGGATCTAATGCTTCAATCAAAATTATATTTGGAGCTCATTTGCATAATATTATACCACTTATTCTTGAAGAATGACATAGAAACATTCTTGAAATGCCCAAGTTAAACTCCAATAACCATCCAAACTCCACCCGAGGTCCTCGGGACCTCAACCAAATATATCAACAAGTCCTAAAATATCATTCAAACTTGTTCCAATCATCAAAACGCCTCAAACAACACCAAATCCGTCAATTCGCATTAAATTCAAGCCTAACTTTTCTAAAAACTTCAAAATACGCTTTTGATCAAAAACCCAACCAAACAACGTCCAAATGACCTGAAATTTTGCACGCACATCCCAAATCACAAAATGACGCTATAGAAACTTTCGGAATTCCATTCCGACCCTCGGATCAAAATCTCACCTATCAACCAAAAATCGCCAAAATACTAACTTCGCCAATTCAAGCCTAATTCTACACCGGACCTCCAAAATCACTTCTGATCACACTCCTAAGTCACAAATCACCTCCCAAACTGAACCATCAGAATTCACATCCGAGCCCTCTAACACATAAGTTAACTTCCGGTTCACTTTTCCTAACTAAGCCTTCCTTAAAGAGACTAAGTGTCTCATTTCCTACTAAAACTTCTCCAAACCAACTCGATCACATAAGATACGGATAACGAAGCATAAAGAAGCATAAAATGGGGGAAACAGAGCGGTAACTCAGGAGACGACTGACCGGGTCGTCACATCCTCCCCAACTTAAACAAACGTTCGTCCTCGAACGTGCCCGGAGTTGTCCCAAAAGCCAAACATTCGCTGAGTATCCTTGCCACGTATATACCCGGGGGTGATCCCACGTCACCCTATCTCATATAGGTCCGACAACATATTGCAACTAAAATTTCGCAATCCAATCTAGCCCATAAACCATAGAATCACATTTCCACTTTTGAAATCTTTCATACGATCATAATCCCGCATTTGTACTGTGAATAAGCCCGAACAAGCTGTAACAACCCATTCCTGCAACCTCAGGTGCAATTACATAACATAACACATGACTCAAATGCTTGTAGCGATAACTTCTAATCACAGCAGCTGCACGCAACAACTGAATACCGATAGAAAACTTTTTATCAACTAAGGTCTCATCCCAACACTTTCATATACTGCAAATGATAAATAAAACACATAGTAAGCCATAACCATTTCTTAGATCAACTATTTATGAAGCCACTTCTCCTTTGGCAAAAACCATAGCAAATTTTTGAGTTGAACCTCGATATTATCCTCCCAACATGCTGAAATCAAATCCGTTTGTATTCATTCTAGATCCCAACAATCTCATCTAATCCAGCACAACTACTATGGCAACATTGACACGTCAGTACAGACTAAAGCCATGACTTGTGCAATCCGTGCACCAATAAGCCATAATCCGAACCTACTCAAATCATGAAAATAGCTCAAAAGAAAGAGCTGTACCACAACCTCACTAGTACCACCACAACACAAGGATGAGAACCCATCTCACATCATAGAAGTAGAACACCTGAATCTAACCGCACCGCAAGGTCATACCTCCACATAACTTCGCTGCCATGCGCGACCCTATCCAGACACTAGTTCACATGAGACACCCCAAGTCACCGTGCTCAAAATCATCAACCAAGCGCAATTTGATGTCTAGTACCAATAGTGAATCACCATACCCACGGAGAAGTGCATAATACAATGCC
This sequence comes from Nicotiana glauca, assembly GCA_026770625.1. Taxonomy (NCBI): domain Eukaryota; kingdom Viridiplantae; phylum Streptophyta; class Magnoliopsida; order Solanales; family Solanaceae; genus Nicotiana; species Nicotiana glauca. The sequence continues at coordinate 15,232 of MU721704.1, read as the reverse complement.
ATACCAGTAAACCTCAGCATTGCGCCATCCGGCTACCCCAGAAAGAGAAAATACCTCAAAGAAGAGAGCCGCTTTGCAAGTTCCACAAGTACCACCCCAACGATATGCTATGAGCTCGTTAATCACAGTGGAACCAATATACATGAATAGAATAATAATAACCAGCTCTTCTATAGCTCACATTGACATCAACCTCACGAGCAACTTAGTTGCCAACAACATAATTCACCTGACACGGTCACAGACCTCCAGTCCAAGCATATCATATAGGAGCAATCCAACAAGTACACCTGTATATGCTAAATGAAATAAGATTCTCATGCTCCTGGATTGGCATAAATAACACTCTATATCGTAGCATGAGCAAGTTATACTGTCACAACTCAAATCAACAAATTAACGCATAATAGTAATTACCAAGTTTGTTCTAGAATCTAGCATCTTGGAAATCTCAAGTATAGTCCAGATAGTTCTTAACAAAGTTACGAATATGAGAAACATTATACCTTTAAGTTCAATATCCCACTTTAGGCACATCATAGCCTACGCATCTTCCCGAGCATGAATATTGGCTCGGTGCTTGCACATAGGTTCAAACATCACATACATTCGCACTCACAGCGCATAATTATCACCATCAATTAGCTCAACTGGTGCATCCAATGAGTTTAGATAGAATACTCACCTCAAACATGCCAAAATCCCAATTTTTTTTAGAATTCCCCATCTCCAAATTCATAGATCACATAAATCACCGTAACTGATCACAACCTCAGCACTCAAATGACTAACACATCCCTCAAGTAAGATCATCCCATGAAAAATACACTACATAAAAAAATTGGAATATGGGTAATCCATCATTCGAGTGAGTGTTGAAATACCAATAAACATTTATTAGTCAAAATATATTATGCACCATTCTCAGGTTTTACCGAGCAGTTATAACCTTCAATCTAAATATCTGAAACTGACTATTCTATCCAGAATTCGTGACCTTCCCTTCAAGAATGAACTACCACCTCGTACATGAAAATATTAAGAATGTACAACACACCACGTCTATAACGCCATCATGTTGCAAACACAAGAATATCATTAGAATTTCTGGGCTATAGGAAAATTTCATTCCGTGCAGTTAGAAATCTTCTATTTGCTCCCATTTAGGAGGATTTCATAATATACAATATGCTCCGCGCACCGGTAGAAGATATCCGGCTCAAACCATGGTAAAAACCATCAAGAAAACTTTCAAATCTGCTCGCACATAACCAAGCTATCAAAACGGAATTCCTCTGTCTTGACCAGGCCATGTAGGCTACCAACCCAAGAATACCGCCTGTAATCAATGCACATTCTCATTGTGCCATCCTTCTTCTTCACAAATAAGACTGGTGCACCCCAATGTGGCACACTAGGCCGAATGAACCCCTTTTCTAGGAGTTCCTGAAGCTGCTCTTTCAATTCCTTCAGCTCTGCTGGTGCCATAAGGTACGATGGAATAGAAATGGGCTGAGTGCCCGACACTAAGTCGATACCTGAAATCAGTATCCCTGTCCGGTGGCATGCTTGGCAGGTTTGCAGGAATTACATCGGGAAAACCTCTCACAACTGGGATAGAATCAATACTAGGAGTCTCAGCTCCAACATCTCACACAAAAGCTAGATATGACAGACAACCCTTCCCAACCATACGCTGGGCTTTCAAGAAAGAAATTACTCTGCTAGGAACATAATCAGTCACACCACGCCACTCAATCCATGGTACACCCGGCATAGCCAAAGTAACTGTCTTAGCATGACATTCTAGAATTTCATGACACAGAGATAACCAATCCATGCCCAATATAACATCAAAGTCTACCATGCTCAATAGAAATAGATCAACTCGGGTCTCTAGACCCTCAATAATCACAACACATGACCGGTACACATGGCCCACAACAACAATATCGCCCACCGGGGTAGATACATGAATAGGTAAGGAAAAAAACTCCCGGGGCGTACCCAAATAATGAGCAAAATATGAGGACACATAAGAATAGGTGGAACCGGGATCGAATAATACAGAGGCATCCCTGTGGCAGACTGGAACAATACCTGTAATAACAGCATCTGAAGCAATAGCATCTGTCCTGCCTGGAATAGCATAAAAACGAGCCTGGCCACTGCCTGATCGACCTTAATCTCCATAAGCCATAACAGACTCACCATCACGCCTCAAACTGGGACCAATATAGCACCTAACCGTGCAATCAACTTAATTAATAGCAAACCCCCCAACTTGGCTCAAAGCCATAGATCAAAACGCACTCAATAAATCATAACGCATAGACTCTATTGCTGCTGTAATGCCATAGTGAGATTAAACTCACTCCTTGATAAACTTGTGGAAACACAAATCATCTGGAATTTTAACTCTTCTGCAATTCTTGCATTCACCCACACAATAGTTAAGCCCACTCTCTAGGCGATCCAATTTATATTTCAACACATTTTCTTCACTTGTAAATGAGGTCTTCTAATAGATAACATAAGGATCACACAACTTTAGAACACTCCACAGGAGTTAACCGATCTGTTTTGCCTCAATATAACATTTTCGTGTACCTTCCACCGTCATACACATTACACAGCCACTTAGTCTTCCTGAGTCTGAACTCATATTGCAACATGAAATTTACTTCACCCACAACCGAAAAACATGAAAAGATCCTTCACATGCCCATAACTCGGGGCTATACCTCGAATCACGATGGAATTGAAACACCGTATAGTTCTTCTATCACCCAACATACCTTCCTCGTCACTTTCAAGTTACATAGATACATCTCGTAGTACTAACATACTCATCACATGGCTAACCAACCGTCTCTCCCACTAATAGGAGCAATACCGAACATATAAGTTTGAAACACTTGCTCACACAATCAGCACCTCGGTGCTCAAACAATAGGAAATGATCCGGCCTCAAGTCCTCCAGACTGGCCCAACATCAACTCACACAGATCACATCTCTCCCCTCGATCAGGGAATCACAAGCCATCAAGGCACATCTGATACTGAGCGCTCGTTCACGCATACAAATGCGTGGAAGGAATTCAAAGAGTTATATTCCAAGCTAAATCAAGGACGCACGATAAGAATTTCAAGAATGTGAAGTTTTCCTAAAGGTTTTGCAGCCTCTCGAGGATAAATACAGATGTCTCCGTACCGATCCGTGAGACTCTACTAAACCTTCTCATGACTCGTGAGACCTATGTAACCTAGGCTCTAATACCAACTTATCACGACCCAAATCCCGAACCTGGTCGTGATGACGCCTCTCGTGAAGACAAGGCCAGCTAGTCAACCCAATTCATCCTTTTAAAACAATTATTTAACACAATTATAGTACAACATGGTTTAATACTACTTAATAGCGGAGTATATATAAAAATGCGGAAATCCAACCCAAAACAGCCCTAACCGAGGTGTCACAAGTCATGAGCAACTAAGAAATCCTGACACAAGTATACTAAATATGAAATCTGATACAATAGCCGAATAACATGAAAATGATAAGATAAAGGAGTCAGGGGGGCTGCGGACGCCAACAACTACCTTGTAGTCTCCGAAACACCGCCTGGACTAAAAGGATCAGCTCTTAGGAAATGGAAATCTGCTATACCTGAATCTGCACACACGGTGCTCGGAGTAATATGAGTACTCCGACCCAGTGAGTAATAAATATAAATAATGGCTGAATGCAAGAAAACACGTAAAGGCACAAAGCATTCAATACAGAAGCAATGAAATCACTTAAAATCAGTAATTCAGTGAAGTATCAAATGAAATCTCTTTCAAAGCCAGTAAACAGGTAATTTGGCAGTAAATAACCAATAGAAATCTGCCCCTCGGGCTCAATATCAAAATAACAAGTGGAAATCTGCCCCTCGGGCTCAGTATCAATCACTCAGTATAGTAACAGCCCCTCAGGCTCACTCTCAGAACAATATCATATAGTAACCGCTGCGGCGTGCAACCCGATCCATTTAATGTTGACGACGCTCACTGGGGTGTGCAGACTCCGGAGGGGCTCCTACAGCCCAAGCGCAATAATAACATAAGGCCAGAAAGCCTTCTCACATAATAACATAAGGCCTGAAAGCCTTCCCACATCACTCATAAGGCCTGAAAGCCTCATCACATCACTAATAAGACCTGAAAGCCTCCATACATTACTCACAAGCCCTGAAAGACTCCTCACATCACTCAAGCCACCGCATGGCATAAATAGTATCTCAGGCCCTCGGCCTCATATCACTCAGCATATCCTCACATATGTCCCTCGACCTTACTCAGTCAGGAAATCAGCATAAGCCCCTCGGGCATTTGTAAAACAGTGGTTCTCAGCCCAAAATATCATTTAAGTTTCAAATCTGTATAAAAGCGGCTGAGTTTGTAAAACCATAAATATCAACAGGACTGAGTTTAAATATAAGTCAAAACAATGAGGAATTAGTGATAAAAATCCCCGAAAGGTTCAAATAATTGGCACGAAGCCCAAATATGATAATTAGCCCAAATCATGATGATAACAAATCAATCTCAGCCAAATAAGCAGTAAAATTATCAATCGGGATGGACCAAGTCACAATCCCCAGTAGTAAAAGGCCTCGCGCTCATCATCCAGCGCGTGTTTCACCTCAATACAGCGCTACGATGTGCAATCCGGGGTTTCAAACCCTCAGGACATCATTTAACATCATTACTCACCTCAATCTGAGCGAAATCCTACTCTGAAATGCCTTTTCCCCTCGAATCGTCCTCCAATCGATCTGAATCTAGCCACAATTAATTCAATTCAGTCAATACTAATTAAAGAAATTAATTCCATACGAAAATACGACTTTTCCAACAAAATCCAAAATTAATACAAAATTTGCCCATGGGGCCCACATCTCAGAATACGACAAAAGTCACGGGATATGAACCCCCATCCAACCATGAGTCCAACCATACAAATTTTACGAAAATCTGACATCAACTCGACCCTCAAATCTTCAAATTAAACCAAGAGAGTTTTCAAGATTTTTCCAACTAAATCACCAATTAAATGTTAAAAACAACGATAGATTCGAGTAATCTAACCAAAATTGAGTTAAGAAAACTTACCCCGATGTTTTACTTGAAAATATCTCGAAACATCGCCTCACCCGAGCTCCCCCAACTATGTTTTTGTCAAAAATGGTCAAACCCCCCATTTTATAGCATATTTACGATTCGGGTGCCACAGGTGGCGCCGGGTGCTGCCTTGGCGCTGGTTCCACTAGCCAAAAAAATCCCGGCACCATGGATGGCGCCCCGCGTTACCCTGGGCGTTGTCAATGGGAAATTATGTTTCTCCAACATGAAAATGGGCATAACTCTCTCATACGTTGTCCGAATTGGGCGATTCTGTTTTGCTATGACTCCGAAATTTCGATATGGATCTAATACTTCAATTAAAACTAGATTTGGAGCTCATTTGCATAATATGAGACCACTTATTCTTGAAGATTGACAAAGAAACATTCTTGAAATGCCCAAGTTAAACTCCAATAACCATCCAAACTCCACCCGAGGCCCTTGGGACCTCAACCAAATATATCAACAAGTCCTAAAATATCATTCAAACTTGTTCCAATCATCAAAATGCCTCAAACAACACCAAATCCGTCAATTCGCATTGAATTCAAGCCTAACTTTTCTAAAAACTTCCAAAATGCGCTTTCGATCAAAAACCCAACCAAACAACGTCCAAATGACCTGAAATTTTGCACGCACATCCCAAATCAAAAAATGACGCTACAACAACTTTCAGAATTCCATTCCGACCCTCAGATAAAAATCTCACCAATCAACCGAAAATCGCCAAAATACTAACTTCTCCAATTCAAACCTAATTCTACACCGGACCTCCAAAATCACTTCCAATCACACTCCTAAGTCACAAATCACCTCCCGGAGCTAACCGAACCATCGTAATTCACATCCAAGCCCTCTAACACATAAGTCAACTTCCGGTTCACTTTTCCTAACTAAGCCTTCCTTAAAGAGACTAAGTGTCTCATTTCCTACCAAAACTTCTCCAAACCAACTCAATCACATAAGACACGGATAACAAAGCATAAAGAAGCATAAAATGGGGGAAACGAAGCAGTAACTCAAGAGACGACTGGCCGGGTCGTCATAGAGCCATGACTAGTGAGGCTTGCTCAGTTGGTAAGCACCTCCATCTACGACCGTTAGGTCCTGGATTCGAGTCACGCTGGAGGGGAAGTGTGGAAACACTATAGATCTTCCTAATTTGGGAGGGGTTTTAAAAAAAAGGGAGCCATGATGGTTTCAAGCTCGAGAGGGGCCCGCAGGTCATTCAGCCAATCATATGCGCCTCATATGGTCCCACCATACTTTTATCCCCTTCAAGATGTTGCTTATGTCGTGGCACCATTTACCTATACGGTAATGAAGCAACCCTACCCGCGACCACAATATTATCCACAAAACCGAGCTCCACCTCCCAAAAATGCCCATCCTTACCAAGATCCATATAATTCTCTACCAAATGATGCCTAATACAATCCTCGCCCAAGAGAGCCTTTTAGATAGAATCAATTCACCCCTATTGGTGAATCATATTCAATCTTGTTCCAAGAGCTAATCAGGCTAGATCTATTGCAGCCAGTGGCCTAGAACCAGCCGAACCCCGAGTCCCCCTTGCACCGAGCTGATTCTTAGATGTGAATACCACTCTGTAGCGGTGGGACACAATATAGAGGACTGTTGGACCCTCAAAAGGTCAGTTGATGATTTGATTAAAGCTGAAAGAATTGTTTTTCAGGATGAAGAAGTGCTTGATGTGATGAACAATCTGTTGCTTGCACACAACATCAGGCCAATAGTTGGAATGATTTGTGAAGATGGGGAATTTGATCCGGCACTGAAGGCTATTGCAGTCATTGCTGAGACAAAAGAAAAGCCAAAAATGGTTGCCAATCATGAAAGTTCCCTATCATACGGGAGTCTCGGTAGCCAGTCTTGCTATCCTTTCTGCATCCAGATTATCTCAGGGTGTGATCCAGATGTTTTACTTTATTGTCTTACTTTCCGACGTAAACCCTCCTATCTTCAAAATATTAAAAAAAATATCAAAAAATTAAAAAAAATCAAAAAATCAAATGAAATTAATATTTCATTGTCCAAGAATGTCTCTTTTCTTAATCTTGTCATTTTCCTTATTCTTTTTAGTTCTATTAAATGCAGCTTTTAATAACATGACATGCTTGCGGACTTCATGCCCAGATCCTGAAAGCTGTCAGACCTTGAAATAATGAATCAAGGATTAGATCGCAATGAAGGTGAAGTTTAAAGAAATAAAACAAAGATTTGGAACAACTGAAGGAAAATTGGTTCCCGGATTGAAAAGGTCCATACATTGAAACAAGAGTATTTCCAAAAGAGTGCGTTGTACTTGGGACACATCGAAAAAATCTCCCTGAAATAACTGTCAATGCAAATACAGTTAAAAGGTACTATGTTGGATTCTCCACATAGTTTTAATATTCTCCAATTGGGATGACGAAGGCTTTCATTCTCGCTACCCAAACACTATCAACCCTTTGCAAATCCTTTGAGCCGGCTCTAATTCTTTGATTACCCTATTTGAAACCTGAAAGTGTTATTGAAAATTGAAATGAAAAAAAATAATAATAAAAAAAGAGGAAGAAAAGACAAATAAAGTGAAATAAAAAAAAGGAAAGGAAAAAGAAAGAGAATATAAAACAAAACAGAAAAACAAAAGAAAATAAAAATCAAAGTTCATGAACTACGTTTGACTTGATTTCGAAAAGGATACATAGGCAGCCTCTCTCTGGGGTTCAGTCACACCAAAACCAAAAATCACATTCCCTAAATATGAAAACTGGGGCATATGTTACAATAGTTAGGCGATGGTTTCGCTTGAAAGGTTCCAAAGTTATAATTTAACCCAAATTCTTTTTACCCAAATCCTTTTCAAGTCCTTCCGATCAATCATCAAGAATGTTCAAAATTGGAGGATACAATTACTTGGATATGGTGCAACCAATATGAGAGAAATAAAATGAGAGTCTTATTGGTGAAAACCCCCATGAGCATCGTAAGGCAATGTTAAGTAAAGAAACTAAAATGAGAGAGCCTTGTTAGTGAAAACTTGCAAAGAGCACTATAAGACGGCGGTGAGAAGAGAAATGAGAGAGGTCAGCTGGTGAAAACCCGCAAAGGGCACCACTGATCGAAAAGAGGATCCTCACAGCCATTAGAATCGATACAGTCCTGGACAAGGTTTCTTGATTTTGAGGCAAACGTTATGATAAATTTCTGAGAGTCAGACAGTTTACATAGATCAGGCATCCGGTCCAAAAGGCATGTCATGTTCGTTGAAGTCTGCATGTACTCCAGATAAGTCCTTTCCTTTCCCCGAAAATGATACCTCCTCCCTAAATTCATTGTCTATTTCATTGTTTGTTTTTCTTTGAATCCCTTTCAATCTAACTATGTTCCAAAACTAAGGCAAAGAAGGGATAGCAAGACTGATTTATAGGGCTCTTGTTTGAAGCAAAGAGATAGATTGAAAAGGGCACCCAACCTCGGTAAGGGCATCAAGGCCACAAACTGGCCACCACTTTGAAAACTCACAATTTTTCTTTGTTTGAAGCAAGAACAAAGTAGTGCAGAATGGAAATTCCTAAAGGACGAATGTCATAAAAGGTAAATTTCCTCAAAATCATTACTTCCCTTTATTTCTAGCATAAATCACTGCAGTGTATACCTCGCATTTTCATAGCTTAACCCAGGTAGAACCTTTTCGCCTAGGGGGATCCAGCTCATAGTTTCTGGGTAGAAGTACTCTTTGCTCAGGTTAGTTTTCGTAGCTCAACCCAGGAAGAACCTTTTCACCTAGGGGGATTTAGCTCATAGTTCCGGGTAGAACTATTCCTCACCCATGTTTAGATTTCATAGCTTAACCCAAGTAGAACATTTTCGCCTAGGGGGATCCAACTCATAGTTCTGGGTAGAAGTACTCTTCGCTCAGGTTGTTTTTACATAGCTTAATTCAGGTAAAACCATTTCGCCTAGAGGGATCCAACTCCTATTTTTGGGTAGATGTAATCTTTTCCCAGGCTTAGTTTTCGTAGCTCAACCAGTAGAACCTTTTCGCCTAGGGGGATTCAACTCATAGTTCCGGGTATAAGTATTCCTTGCCCAAGTTTAGATTTCATAGCTTAACCCAAGTGGAATCTTTTCGCCTAGGGGGATCCAACTCATAGTTCTGGGTAAAAGTACTCTTCGCCCAGGTTGTTTTTACATAGCTTAACTCAGGTAGAACTATTTCGCCTAGAGGGATCCAACTCCTATTTTTGGGTAAATGTAATCTTTGCCCAGGTTTAGTTTTCGTAGCTCAACCCAAGTAGAACCTTTTTGCCTAGGGGGATCCATCTCATAATTCCGGGTAGAAGTACTCTTCGTTCAAGTTGTTTTACATAGCTTAACCCAGGTAGAACCTTTTTCGCCTAGGGGGATCCAGCTCATAATTTCGGGTAGAAGTACTCTTCGCTCAGGTTGTTTTTACATAGCTTAACCCAGGTAGAACATTTTTGCCTAGGGGGATCAAGCTCATATTTCCAGGTAGAATTACTCTTCGCCTAACTTGTTTTACATAGCTTAACCTAGGTAGAACCTTTTCACCTAGAGGGATCCAACTCATATTTTCGGGTAGAAGTACTCTTTGCCGAGGCTTGTTTTTTGTAGCTTAACTTAGGTGGAACCTTATCACCTAGGGGGGTTCAGCTCATATTTTTGGTTAGAAGTACTTTTTGCCCAGGCTCAGTTTTTATAGCTCAACTCAGGTAGAACCTTTTCACCTAGAGGGATCCAGCTACTATTTTCGGGTAGAAGTAATCTTCGCCCATGTTTAGCTTTTGTAGCTTAACCCATGTAGAACCTTTTCGCCTAGGGGGATCCAACTCATATTTTGAGGTAGAAGTAATCTTCGCCTACACTCATTTTCCATAGCTTAACTCAGGTAGAACCTTTTTGCCTAGAGGGATCCAACTCATAGTTCCGGGTAGAAGTACTCTTCGCCAAGGCTTAGTTTTTATAGCTTAACCCAAGTAGAACATTTTCGCCTAGAGGGATCCAACTCTTGTTTCCAGGTAGAAGTGCTTTTCGCGTGGGTTTGATTTTTGTAGTTTAACCCAGGTAGAACTTTTTCACTAGAGGGATTCAACATTTTTTCAGTAATACAGGGCACCAACCCCTGGTTACATCTCCTTCATATAGGGTACACCAATCCCTAGCGAAGACTTGTTTTAGACATCGGGTCTCCACTCCATAGTCGCCTTTTAGCAACATAGGGTTTCCACTCCCTAGTTGAGATTATTTTAGACATAGGGTCGCCACTCCTTAGTCGCCTTTTGCAAATATAGGGTCTTCACTCCCTAGTTGAGATTATTTTAGATATAGGGTCTCCACTCCCTAGTCGCCTTTTGCCAACATAGGGTCTCTACTCCTTAGTTGAGATTATTTTTAGACATAGGGTCTCCACTCCTTAGTTGAGATTATTTTTAGACATAGGGTCTCCACTCCCTAGTCGCATTTTTCCAACATAGGGTCTCCACTCCCTAGTTGAGATTATTTTTAGACATAGGGTCTCCACCCCCCAGTCACCTTTTGCCAACATAGGGTCTCCAATCCCTAGTTGAGATTTTAGACATAGGGCCTCCATTCCCTAGTCGCCTTTTGCCAACATAGGGCTCCAATCCTTAGTTGAGATTTTTAGACATAGGGTCTCCACTCCTTAGTTGCCTTTTGCCAACATAGAGTCTCCATTCCCTAGTTGAGATTATTTTATACATAGGGTCTCCATTCCCTAATCGTCTATTGTCAGCATAGGGCTCCAATCCCTATTTGAGATTTTAGATATAGGGCCTCCATTCCCTAGTCGCCTTTTGCCAACATAGGGCTCCAATCCGTAGTTGAGATTTTAGACTAGGGCCTACATTCCCTAATCGCTTTTTGCCAACATAAGGCTCTAATCCCTAGTTGAGATTTTAGACATACGACCTCCATTCCCTAGCCTCTTTTCCAAACATAGGATCTTCACTCCCTAGTTGAATTTTAGTATAGATATAAGGCTTCATTCCCCAATCCCTTTTCGCCAAGGATACACAATCCTGACTTTTATCGCTTTCAATAAAGAAGTAGTTTAGAATTTTGTTACAATAACTCACGAAATTTTTCTAGTGAAAACTGTGGCAGAACAATTTCGTTCGTTTGTTTGTTTTGGTATCTGAGCATGTTTTACCTTGAGGCACATTATTCGAGACGACCAAAAGAATGAGTGTCAATCCAGAATAAAGAAAAAGAAGAAAAACAAAAAAGAAGGGAACTCGAAGTACAAAAGCGGAGAAAGATGCAAACTGTTCAAGATGTGATTAAAGTCACAAGCTTCGCATGACCCATCTTGATCTGGAAAAGATGAAGAAGATTGAACCAACACCGGTACCTAACAAGCATCAAGATTCAGATCATAGTCCGCATGAAGAACCAACCAAGACTCAACATCAAGCTTCAAAAGACGCATATATATGAGTCTTGTAACTCGTAGCTGATAGGCTTAGTTAGTCTTTTTCAATTTTGATTTTTTATGTAATAACAGACTTATGGACTGGAGCCTCGGCGAGACCTCACTCGACTTCTCAACTCATCATTCCAACCTTTTTCTTGACTTGATTCCCTTATAACCCAGGATATATAGGCTGCCCAAACTAGGACTCAGTTGCACCCTATCTTTTATTTCTCCCTTTTTGAATAATGGTATGGCAAAAAATTAGTCATATTGCTCATATTTTCTTTGCCTGAAAACTCTTCATGCTTCCAAGAAAAGAGGGGCATGCTGTGGGCAGCTAATTTTTGACCATGTTTGAACCCTTTTACCCCCCTCATCTCACCAGTACGTCACTTCTCGCTCCATCTTTCACGCTCCCATTTTTTCCCATGTGCGTCCCCAGCCCATTCTTCCGTGTCCCCATACCGGTCCCTCATCCCACTCTTCTTTATCCCACATCCCACTCTTCTTTGTCCCTACATCTACTCCCCTTTGCTCCCCACTCCTTGTCCCCCACTTGCCCTCCACTTTATCCCCTCTATTACCTTGCACGCACANGGGGGGAATTTAAAAAAAATCTGGGTTGCTTCTCTTTCTTCAACACAAACAGTGTTGTGCGAGGAATTTATTTTGTCTTGGTCGAGTTTGTTGCTTCCGTTCGAAATTCGTAGGCGAAGGTTCGCGGTCTCTATTCGAAGCTTTGTTTGAAAATTTTCACTACTCTGGTTTAAAAAGGTTAGCATCAGATTTTATAATATAAAGCCCATTTATGTTTTCAATGATATTGTTCTTTTTGTCTATTTGTTTTTCTTAATTATATGTTCTACTGTTCAACTTAGCTTTATTTAGGCCATGTATTGTAGAGTAACTTAATTTATGTCCATATTGCCCACAAGTTTTTTTTTTGTTTTTGCTCATTTGAGTTAGGTATTATTATGTTCAAATTCATCCTTTATTTTATATTATATGGATAATCTCTGAATTTTTCCATACTATCTTTACCATACTCATTTTTTTTAATACCTTTATTAGTATAAGTTGTGAATTTAAACATGGTTAGTAGATGATCTGCTTAGTATATGATTTTATGGCTATTATAAGTTAGAGTATAGCTCAACGTCTGAGAGTTTGAAGTATTCTTAAATTGAAATTTAAGGTTGTGTAATTGACAGAAGAAAAGAATAATAAGAGAGAAATATTTTACTTTATTGGATTCATTGTGATTATTTAATGACATGAATAGTTGATTCATATGGAATTTTTTCCTTTCTATAATGAAAGCTAATTTCCCTTAAGTTATGATAGTTTTGTGTTAATCTTTGAGATTTAGATAAATTAGAATCCTTACATTAGTCAATAAAAGTGACCGTGCTAGAATCACGGGATTCGAGAGGTGCCTTACACCTTCCCTCGGTCAACATAATTCCTTACTGAGTCTTCTGTTTTTGTAGACCATAAATTAAGAGTCAAACCTTCCTTTTGAAAGGGGACGCAAATAAAAGGTGACTTGGAACAACAAAACTCAATTTCAAGTGGCGACTCCAAATAATAAATAATCCCTTTTTAAAAATGTCACTTTAATTGAAAAAATTCTTCTAACTCAACCTCGTAATAGAGGTTGCGTGGAAAAAAAGGAGGTGTGACAATACCATAAACGACAATAACTCTCTTCTTATAATAAAATTCATCAAACATAATGCAATATGACCAATATTTTGGCTAGTGGATTCCATCTCACATAAGCATAAGCCTATTTGCAAAGTAAACCTTGTTGAGAGTATTCTTTGGGACCCAAAAATATTTCATTGTGTGATGGATATCATTTGCACAAGTTGTATCTTTTCTTTTACAGCTTGGAGGCCAAGGCTTTTTTGCCTACACTACAAGAAATATGACATACGATGACATTTTATAAATATCGGTATAAGTAACATAAATATCACAAAATCAATTACCGACATTTATTATACACTTAATTTAAATTTCGAAAACTTCAATGTCATTTTTTTCCTGACATTTAGATTAATGTCGGCAAATAATTTGTGACACTTAGTTACGATATTTTTAAATGTCAATAATTTGGGTTCTTAAACTGTCTTTTTGCGACATATATATAAATGCCATTAAATTATTTATAGTTTTTGACTAATAAAATGAATGTGAAGAATTATTTGTCATGGATAAAGATTAAACTAAATATATTTTTATATTAAAAGAAATCAATAAATTAACAACAATTTATTCAAAATAGCATCTATTTTTATTTCAATACTTTCAGTATATTACAAACAATTTGAACCAAATACAGAGTTACTTCAAATACAATTACATAACTTTTCTTTTAAACTTCCATAACAATCTACATCAGTCATAGCTTTAATATCGTTATTTTGATGGAAAAGCTTTAGTGTCCATGCTTTCTAAAGTGGAGGATTCCTTTGCATTATTTGCTCATGTTCTCTAAAGTGTTGTTCCAACAATTGAAACAATAAAAGAATAGAATCATCACTAAGGTAATTTAGGAAACTACTAAGTAGCAGAAAGACAAGAAGGGTTGCTCTGATGGTAAGTGTAACGACCCGGTCGGTTGTTTTTGGAATTTACGTTCCAATTCCCCATTAACTGCTTTCCCTAAGTTTATTTCTACTATTTTGGTTTGCCGGGACGTTTGGTATTAGGATTCGGAGTGTTTTGGGACACTTAGTCCCTAAATGAGAGTTTAAGAGTTAAAAAATGATCCGTATTCAGAACAGTGTGAAGACGAACTCGGAATAGAAATCCGATCATTCCATTAGCTCCGTTAGGTGATTTCGGGGTTGGTAGCGTGTTCGGAATATTATTTGGAGGTCCATAGCTCTTTTAGGCTTAAAATGTCGAAGTTCGAATTTTTGAAGTTTTCGGTCCGATAGTGAGTTTTTGATCCGAGGGTCCGATTTGAATTCCGGAAGTTGTTGTAGCTCCGTCATATCATTTGGGATATGTGTGCAAAATTTCAGGTCAATCAGACGTGTTTTGGTTAGGTTTTTGATCGAAAGCGAGTTTGGTTGGAATTTGAAGCTCATAGGCTTGAATCTTTGATTAATTCGTGTTTCCGGCGTTGTTTTAGGTGGTTTAAGGATTTTAGCAAGTTTGAATGATGTTACGGGATATGTCCGTATGTTTGGTTGAGGTCCCGGGGGCCTCGGATGTGTTTTGGATGCCCTACGGGGCATTTTGTGTGGAAAAACATTGCAGATTTTTCTGCTATTGATGTTGCAGGTTTTTACCCTCTGCGATCGCATACTCATCCATGCGATCGCGTAGTGTAATTTCTGAGGTGGCCCTTTTTCCTTCAATGAGATCGCATATTTCCCTCCTGCGATCGCATAGCTTCTATTTTCCCTTCTCCGCGATCGCATAGACTCTAATGCGATCGCATAGGTCTGTTTCCTTACCTTACGCGATCGTAGATCCATCCCTGCGTTCGCATAGACCATTTTACAGGCTTTCAATTTTTACTCTACGCGATCGCATTCCTTCTTATGCGATCGCACTGAAGAAAATCCCTAGGCAGATATAACA